>JAWQFJ010002103.1:42540-88260 GCA_034096865.1 Theodoxus fluviatilis | reverse complement strand
AAAGGAACACACACACTCACACACACAGAGTTGATGTATCTTGTTCTGTGTTCCTCAAGTGAATTTTTGTCAGTCATTGAAAGCAGTGTCAAAGACACTTAGGCACTTGAATTCTTCATCATCCCACTTGCAGATTAGCACATCACCCATCAGGTTTGCCACCCACGGTCCCACGCCATGAATCCTTACCAAGGCATCATTCCGGTGATGATGCAGCAGCCCTACATGGTCATGTCAGGAATGCCAGGCATGATCCCGCCTGGCATTGCTGCTGCACATCCTGCAGGGAGCCTGGCCCACCTGCTGAATCCTGCAGTGTCTGCGCAGATGGCAGCAGCGGTGCAGCATGGTGGTCTGACCACCGCCCAGGCAAGTTCCATGCATGGCACAATGGTATCCCTGGCACCCAACCCTGGCCTGATGCCCCACTTCACTGCACCGCCACCAATGGGCAGCACCATGGCCACTCAAGAGAGCAAGAAAAGGATCTTTCCTGACAGCCTTGCCAGAGGCAATAAGTGAGTTTCTCTTATACTTGGTAGTATTTGGGCTAGTTTAAAATTTTATTTAAAAATTGTTCAATGCCGTTTCCAACTGTCATACTTATTTCCTTGATTTCGTTGCAAAGTTGTCTGCTGCACTGCCTGCCATCTTTCTCCTTACGAGATAACACACCATGAGACTTTGGTGGTTTGCATCGAGAACACATTTGATCTTTGATGGATGTGTTTGTGATTCATAATGCAAGTGTAAGCCTTCCCCAGTAAAAAGTGGAAACAAAACAACCAAGAAAAGGGGAAAAGACTAAATAAATGCAACAAACATAATTACTTGTCACAAGATAATGGGTACTATTTCCAGATGGGCTAGTAACCAGCCCTGTGGGCTAGTGAACAAAAAAGCTTTTGAAAGCCCCTTATTTTCTTTTTCATCTTGACTGATCCGTCTTTCTCTGATCCATTTTTCTTGAATGCTAGTTGTTTATCAATGTATTCCATACACATGTTTCTATAAGGGCAGGTGGTAGCTAGTGGGCATGTCTTTGCATGTGAGTGTGTGTGTGTGTGTGCCCACATAGGATCAAGTGGATGATTAGATCCTAAGTGTGTAGTGTACTTGAGTTTGTATAACTGCTTAATTATTGATAGTGTTGGATTTTTCTGTCATATTTCTGTTCTATTGCCATGTTTACATGCAATTTCTACTGCAAACTGTGAGTTTTGTATTTCATTGATGTTTCTACTGAACCTGGAGCTGGCTGTGCTTTGAAGGGCAGAAAAAAATATTGCAGTAGTAAGAAATTAGTTTATGGATTGGTGTTTAACTTTTGGTGGATGATTACACGCATGTGAGTGACTGACAGTTAATCCAGTTTGATCCATGGAGGAGATTGTCCCGAGTAAATGAATGAATGCTTGTTTTCCAGCATGGGAGGTGGATCCAAGCCTGGAGGTCAGCGCTGGCAGGCCAGTGACCCCGAGCTGGATGTGGATGACCCCAACTTTGATGAATCAGCAGTTGTCCTGGACCATTTCAACTCTGACCTACATCTCATCATAGACCCAGATGGGTAAGGAATGGCAGACTGTGGGAACAGAATTGTGTTTTGTCCAAGCAGTTGTTGCAGCATTTCAGTGCTCTCTGGGCCCAAAGAAGTAATGGATTATTTCAACTGGCCTTCCTTGACTCAATTGAATTTTGAGGTCTCTTCAAATGTATACAGCATATTTTGATGTTGACTTAATTTGTTGTTCTGATAATATTTATGTTAATTTGGTGTAAAATTAAAACAGCAGTAACAAAGAACGACGGTGAACCAGTCTTTTGTCCCACACAGGTACACTTGCAGGACCCTCAACGATCCACCAGGATTCTGCTTCACCTGGGCAGGTGCCCGAGCTACTTTCGGTGTGAACAGAGGCAAGGTGGGTGCTTTTCTGTTTATTCATTTACTTGCATATTTAGTCTGTAGAAATAGCTTGCAGTTTTGGTGGTAAACATCAGTGGCAGAGTTAAGTAAATTTGCTTCTGTTATGTTTGGCTAGTAAAGGCACAAGATGAAGAAATTTCTTACTTTGGTTCAGTTCGAAGTGTAACTTAGTTCATGTGTTGCAGGAGGGCTGTATGCCTGCCATGAGGCAAATGGTTGTGCACACTACACTAGTACAGGTGTTGAGTAAATGATTTACTCTCACATACCTTGTGGACCTTTCAATGGATTGTGTTTGGAGTAGGTTTTTCCTTATGCTTTTCATGTTGCAAATGGTGACCCTTTGTTCAGAATCCCTTCTGTCATTGCAGGCTTTCTTTGAGGTCCACATCCTGGAGCTCTTGCCAGTAGACTTTGGTGGGGATGACCACAAGGAGGCTGACCCCCATGTTGTCAGGGTGGGCTGGTCTGTGGACAGTGCCAGCTTTCAGCTGGGTAAGTAATCTCTGAAAAGCTGTAAAATCAGAGGCAGTCTTGGGGAATGAACACAAGTTGCTGGCTAACTTGTATACATACAGCATCAGAAAATGCTGTAATAAGTGCATTTTGCATTAAAAGTTGACTTGAGATGCTTTGTGATATGCATGCTGAAGTTCCAGTGGACACAATATGAGGCACACTTTTTTGACCTGCCCTAACATGCAAGTCATTTCTTGCTCAATCTATGAAAGGTGGCCAACACCTTGTGATGGATTTTCCCAGATTGCCTCACAGTTAGGTCAGCAAGGTAACTTCAAAGGGTTGTTTTGATTTTCAGTGCCGTGGCAGGGATGAGAAAAATCTGGGCTTATTTAACTGGATATACATGTATTTTAGACTTGCAAATTTTGCATAGGGACAGGATGTAAATATGACAGTACAGTTAGATGTATTCATAAATAAAAAGTAAGATTTCATGTGTTGTTGTGGGACTCTGGCTGAGCAGTCAGAGCGTTTGACCTGCAGTCCCTTGTAGCTGACGGGTGCAGTGTTCAAAGCTGCACCGATCCCAGAGTTGCATCCTTGGGCAAGGTGCTTCACCCACACTGCCTCTGCTACGAAAGAGTAAAATGTTCATTGGGCACTGCAAAACAGTGACGAGGTGAAATTCCCCCCCAAAATTTCCAAACAATAAAGGACATAAATCAAGATTTATTATTTGTAAAATTGTATGAATTTGCTGAGGATGGCTGCCTTTCAGTTGGTGGAGAAGGAGGAATGCACAAATTAATGCAAGCATAACCTCTCTTCAAGTTTTTTTGTGTGGACAATTTTCACTCCATTCTGTACACTTACATGTACTCCCCTGTGGGTAGGGAATAAGAATTGACCCAATGTGTCTCACTATGTGTTTTGTAAGAGGTGAATAACTTGGGAAATCAAGAATTGATTGTGGTCTAACTAGTTCTAGTTATTATTGATGGCTTTATAATGTTACATATCCTTCAAAGACTGATGGGCAGTAAAACTTCAGTCAGCCAGCCAGTCATTGTACAATAACAACTGGCATGCGTCATGTTGAAGGTGGAGAAAGGCCCTGACATTGTATGCAGATGCTTCTTTGTCAGTCCCCCACATCACCAGGTCTTCCTCACTGCATGTTTCAATCTGCATATCTGCTTGACACTCTTTTGGGTCTGTCCTTTGCAGGGATTCAGCTCTCCATTAGGGACTTCCGACTCTGTGTTTACAGGTGAGGAGCCCCTGTCCTATGGGTATGGAGGCACTGGCAAGTTTTCTGCTAACAACAAGTTCACTGACTATGGCCAGCCATTCAGCATGGGTGATGTGGTGGGGGCGATGCTTGACCTTGACACGCGCCCTGCCACCATGTCCTTCACCAAGAACGGCATCTGGCTGGGCATGGCGGTGCCCCTGCATGGCTACCCTGTGGGCAGCAAGGACATGTCCCTCTTCCCACATGTCCTCTCCAAAAACTGCAGGTGGGTGGCAGCAGGGATAGTGTTTGTGTTCTCTCTTTATTTTCTCTGTTGTTTTTGGAAAGTCATGTTGTTGCCTCATTGCACAGTCCAATCTCTCCTCATGTTTCATCTGCAGGAGTGCCCTGTTTCTTTGTTTAGGGAGAGCGTATGGTTTGGGGGGTAAGTAGATAGTGTGGAATGCCCAGGGAAACATGTTGATGAATGCAGTAGTTTTCTGGGATGGGGTGTGTTCACTTGAGACAGGAAGATTTTGACACAGATCTCGTCACAGTGTTGCGTTGGCAGAGGGAAGTTGCATTCTCCATGATGCATGGAGGGCACACATGGTTGTGCTTGTACTCGCATCTAATTTGACTTCAATGTTTGGTAGTACTTCACCTTCCTTTGTACTTGTCTTGGTTGTGGCCATGGGTTTGTGGCTGACTGACTTCCGATTTTAAATAGTAATCTATGTGGAAGAACTTGTGTGAATAAGTTAATATGCATCTGTATGGGGGAATGGGGTGGAAATGCCAAGCAATTTCTTCTTTGTTGTGTCTTGTCTTGATCTTGTTACATTTACTTGAAGCAGCAGGCGCAAGAATGTCAGAAAGGAACACCATCTGGGATTCAAATTGAAGCAACAGAACAAGACAAACTTGTCAGCTACTGGAAAGAGTGTCGCGTTGAAACTACCTCGAGAATTTGTCATTCCATGCCTTCCATTTCGTATCTTCAACACCTCATACTCTGTAGCATCCTAGTGAAATGCACTGAACTGCTTATGGACTTTTTACCATCTCCATTTTATCTTGGTGTGGGGGTGGAGGTGGTGGTAGAAAAAAGTGTTCACTTGAATGTTTGAATTTTCTTGCTCTCTGTGTCATTTTCCGTTTCAGTTTTACATTTTGTAAATGCACCATTCTTCTGACGATACATTATATAATTTTCTTCGCAGTGGAATGCACGCTCTTTTACAGAGAAAAAGAGAGAAAATATTTCAATGCATTGATTCAACGTAAAAGTCTTTTCAGTGATGTTATTTTGCCAAGAGGCACCACAACACTGATGCCAGGAAACTTATGCATGCAGAGGTTTTTTCATGGGAACTCTGCAAGCCTAGATTTGCCTCGCCCCATCCACATGCCTTGTCTCTCATGAACATCTTTTTCCATCTTTTCATTGGTGGCAGTTTTGGTGGCACGTGAGAAGTTTGACATGTTTCTTTTGCAACAGTGTCTTTTGCATCGTAATGCTGCTTGTGTATATGAAGATGATCAAACTTGATGTGTACTGTGTATATGTGTATCACATTGATTTGTTTTCTCCCCCCTCTAGAGTCATTTGTTTTGTTTAATTTTGGACTCTTTTAGAGAACATGGACTTCTTATTTCAACTCTTTTTTTCTGTTACAGTCCATAATGAGAATGGGTTGAATGAATGTGCCTCTAGCTGAGTTTGAACATATTCTCTGTGTATCGAGGAGAAAAATTCTTCAGTCTGATAAAGGGTTGGGCTACAATAGCTGTTTCTGAGCAATCATTGCAAATATAGTATCATCCAACCCTAACATTGTAGTGCCATACTCGCAAGCTGAAATCTGTGATTTTCATTCCTTTGGGGTTTGTTGTGATGTGACTTGTACATGATCCTACACAACATATACATCCTTACCTTTAGGGTGTGTTGTGGTGTGACTTGTACACAATCCTAGACAATGGATACATCTCAACAGAAGGGATGGGGCAGGATGCCTGGCATGGAGATGTTTACAACTGAAGGATCCCGATCTGTTCTATGAATGCTGCAAAGATGTACTTCATTGAGTTCCTCACTGCCCCACCTTGGTAGTAGAGTCCCCACTGTTTGCTTTACTCCACAGGAGTTGTTGCCAAGAACTGCTCAGTACACACTTGCATAATAACCTACACTTACTTACTTACATACATACATACATACATACATACATACATACATATCAAATCACTTTATTGCAGAAAATGTACAAAGATCATACATGGCTGCTAAAATCACAGCTATGTGAAGGAACACTAGTCTAACTGAAGCACCCGTCTGGACAGATTCGTCTCATACATACATACATACATACATACATACATACATACATACATACATACATTCATGCATAATTACATACATGCCAAGTTCAAGTGTAACATGGTGGAAGCTGCTGGATTCACACACACACACACACACCCTACCACCCCCCCCCCCCCCCCCCCTTATAAACTGGAGCCCCAGGCTACTGAGCTTTCAAACTGGAATGCACCTCTAGAAAGGTACTTTGGTGTGAGGAAAAATCTGCTGATTCTCCTACTACAACTTGCCATTCATGTGTTTGTTTGATTCTTGTACAAAGCACAATAGACTATTACTAAGATCAAATGGGTGAACTGCTGTGTTTGGAAGTGCGGTGCAGGGTTGTTTGATTCTTGTACAAAGCACAATAGACTATTACTAAGATCAAATGGGTGAACTGCTGTGTTTGGAAGTGCGGTGCAGGGTTGTTTGATTCTTGTACAAAGCACAATAGACTATTACTAAGATCAAATGGGTGAACTGCTGTGTTTGGAAGTGCGGTGCAGGGTTGTTTGATTCTTGTACAAAGCACAATAGACTATTACTAAGATCAAATGGGTGAACTGCTGTGTTTGGAAGTGCAGTGCAGGGTTGTTTGATTCTTGTACAAAGCACAATAGACTATTACTAAGATCAAATGGGTGAACTGCTGTGTTTGGAAGTGCGGTGCAGGGTTGTTTGATTCTTGTACAAAGCACAATAGACTATTACTAAGATGAAATGGGTGAACTGCTGTGTTTGGAAGTGCAGTGCAGGGTTGTTTGATTCTTGTACAAAGCACAATAGACTATTACTAAGATCAAATGGGTGAACTGCTGTGTTTGGAAGTGCAGTGCAGGGTTGTTTGATTCTTGTACAAAGCACAATAGACTATTACTAAGATGAAATGGGTGAACTGCTGTGTTTGGAAGTGCGGTGCAGGGTTGTTTGATTCTTGTACAAAGCACAATAGACTATTACTAAGATCAAATGGGTGAACTGCTGTGTTTGGAAGTGCTGTGTTTGGAAGTGCTGTGTTTGGAAGTGCGGTGCAGGGTTGTTTGATTCTTGTACAAAGCACAATAGACTATTACTAAGATCAAATGGGTGAACTGCTGTGTTTGGAAGTGCGGTGCAGGGTGTTTTGGAAGTGCTGTGTTTGGAAGTGCTGTGTTTGGAAGTGCTGTGTTTGGAAGTGCTGTGTTTGGAAGTGCTGTGTTTGGAAGTGCGGTGCAGGGCTCCTCAAAGGGGAAATGATGTGCTAGTCTGGATGAATTTGCTCCAGCAATGATGCAAGTGCTATGGACTACACCTGAGCTAGTCTGCAAGGGACACATTCTCATTGGAGGAAAACAACACTCCTGAGCATGGTGTCGCTGACAGATGAGAGCTCAATATGTAGTTGACCTGCTTGATGCCTGTATTAGCTGTGAGTACGGTTTGCCAAGACCATTCCAACTTCATATGAAGTGTTTTGTTTTGTCTTTGAAATAAGTTGGCAATGATAGTTTCTAAATGTTTTCCCCACTCTTTTGTGCCCCTTTCTCAAGAAAGTGTTTGCATGTTATGACAAATGAGTTGATAGACTTGATGGCTTTTTCTTGTCTGTGACAAATCCAGCAAAACATGGGGGGGGGGGGGGGGGGGGATGGGATCCCCCACAAAGGTTGATGCAGCAGACTGCATCCAGTGGGGAAAACTGTCAACTGAGGATAATTGTACAGGGGTAATAACAGATGAAGGAGAAACTCCCCACCCTACACGATGTGAAAATGTTGTGGTGTATAGTGCCTGTATCTATGGACTGGCTTTTGTGGATTCTGCCTTCACTGCTTGGTAGTATGCATGTGTTTTGACTAGGGGAGCATTTTTCTTCCTGACAATCTCCACGGGGTTGCTTATTCAGCCTCCATCCTTGTTACACAACCGAATGCCTTGGTTTTGTTTCTGTTCTCATAGCAGGATCCACAAGAGCCAGGGCAACGATGGATGCCAAGAACTTGGAAAAAGCCCCTGAAGACAAATTGACACCATTTTATTCCCTTGTGAAATACTTGTCTCTGTGTTGCACTGACATGGATATTATCCAAAGGAAGCCCTGATGCAATGGATGCCATGGACTTGTCCAGGCATCTGCAAGTGCAGGGGTGTTCAATTTCACTTGCCCGCTCACCCCGGGCATGTACAATTTTCACTAGGGCTAGATAAAACTGCAGTCACACCCAACGGGCTAGTAAAAAAATTAAAATACTATACACTTCAATGCTGTTTCCACCTATCCATACTTATGTACTTAGCTTTGTGTCTGCTGAGATGTCCATCTTTTTTGAGGGTGTGATAATGCACCACAAAACTTCCCATCATGTAGACAATTAGTTAACGAGGGGAACAAATTCAATCTTGAATGGATGCATTTGTGATAAGGCAATGCAAAGATATGTAGTATCATTGCTGCAAGTAGACCACTATCAGAAAAAATGCAGAAACAAAGTGAGGAAAGAAAAAGACACTATGAACAGAAACACGAGAAATGAAGTTATGATACTAAGATTTATACTGGCCCCTATAAAAAAATCTTGCTGGCTTGTGAATTCTGTGCACCTAGCCTGGCTGGCAAGTGAGCAAACAAAACTGTTGAACACCCCTGTGCAAGTGCATTCTATAACCCTACTAAGGATAAATTTGTGCTGTGGCAAAGTCTTATTCGGTAGATGGAGGCAAAGTGCTTTGCATGAGAATTTAGCATATGCCAGTACTGAAAAGGAGCTAAACATGCTCCCAACTGAGATTTATGAAAACATAACCTCGATGTATGCGGTCTTCCTCCTGAAACAGATTTCAATGAATATCAATTATGTTTATTTCCATAAAGGCATGCTTATTTTGTATAGTTGTAGAAGTTGTTTCTCTATATGTGTGTGCGTGTGCGAGTGCTTGCTAATGCAGACATGCATGCTTTTTGTGTGTGTGTGTTAGAGAGAGTGTGTTTATGTGCTTGCATGGGTATGCCGATCTGTGTGTTTGTAAAAGTGTGTGGGCACCAGCTTTAATGAGTGTGTGCTTGCTTGAATGGCGCGTGTGTTTGTGTGAGTGTGAGAGAGAGAGAGAGTTTTGTGCTTGCATGGTTGTGCTGATCTCCGTGTCTGGAAAAATATGTATGCACCAGTTAAAATGAGTGTGTGCTTGCACGAATGGCGCACCTGTGTGTGTGTGTTTGCTCACATGCACATGTGCACATGCATTTGTGTGTGTATATGTATGCTCATATGTGAAAATTGAGTGTGAAAGAATATAATTATAAAGGAAAAGATTAAAAAAGAGGACAAAGACCCTATCAACTGAGCCATGTAGGAAAGGAGTGAAGGAAGGCCATGCAAAAATGCCTACAGAGAATCAACTATCATGCTTGAGTTGTTTGATATGTGCCACACACAAAGACTGTATACTTACATACCTGTTGCTGTTGTGAACATTCTTTTTGCTTTTAAGTATGTATTTGTATTGTCTTATGTTTATCAAACTATCATTGCTTGGTTTGTTTGTGTCCATTGAAAGTGGGTAGTCTTTGAGAACATGATGATGTGGACAGTGTGCACACACATCAGGGTGGCATTGAATGGTGAATTGCAAGATCAACTGGGCACTCCGCTCAGAACTATGAGTGCATTACACAGTTGTTTTTGATGTGGACTATTTAACATCTTTATTATTCTGGTAGTGGAAATGTGCTTTAAAGTGAGATGTGATATCAGTTGGGGGTTTTGACTCACATGCGAAGCAAAAGTGAGTCTATGTACTGAGCCGTGTCGTCCGTCCGGGCGTCCGTCCGGGCGCAAAAAACTTAAACGTTGGATTTTTCTCGGAGACTATTAAGTCTATCAACACCAAATGTGGCATGATGGTGTATAATGACAAGGCCTCAAAAAACATACATAGTGACTTGACCTTGCTTCAAGGTCAAGGTCACAGGAGCCATAAATGTGGTCTCAAAAACAGTCATTTTTCACATTTTCCCAATTTTCTCCCACGTTATTGAGAATGGCAACCTTAGCTACAAGTGGTATATAGGTCAAAGCAAGCCCTATCTTTTGATACCAGTTTGGTTGACCTTGCTTCAAGGTCAAGGTCACAGGAGCTCTTCAAAGTTGGATTGTATAATATTTTGAAGTGACCTTGACCCTGAACTATGGAAGATAACTGTTTCAAACTTAATAATTATGTGGGGCACATGTTATACTTTCATCATGAGACACATTTATTCACATATCATCAAGGTCAAGGTCACTTTGACCCTTATGAAATGTGACCAAAATGGGGTAGTGAACCACTAAAAGTGACTATATCTCATGGTAGAAAGTGCCAATAAGCACGATTGTGCTTCCTATGTCTTGAATTAACAGCTTTGTGTTGCATGACCTTGGATGACCTTGACCTTGGGTCAAGGTCACATGTATTTTGGTAGGGAAAATGTGTAAAGCAGTTCTTAGTGTATGATGTCATTGGTAGGTTTAGTTGTTTGACCTTGACCTTGAAGGTCACCTGAAGGTCAAGGTCATATAAAGGTCAAGGTCAAGCATGTGAGTCGTATGGGCTTTGCCCTTCTTGTTCTTTCTATTGTGATGTGTACACATCTCACCTAACCCTTTGGCTAATTGGACTGCTAACTACCTACAGTAATGAAATAACAGAACTTATAGGAATACAGCAAACAAGGGGATCTCTGGACTGATAAACACTTCTGGGTATTGGGCACTTAATTTTCATCTCTCCAGCAAGAGTGTATTCTAATGTGCTTGTCACAGCTTTTCCTTTGCACCAAACTCATGTGAGAGCACACTAACTGCTACCAGTATTGCTAGTGTTTCTACCACTGGAACCCTTGGTTCTGCCTGCAGAACTTCTGACTTTTGGAACTGTTTTGCTTGAGGGGGGGTGGGGGAGAGAAAAAAAAAATGACAAGAAGCCAAGGGCAATGATGAGTGTAGCTCTGTCTTTCCTTGTCCCGGCAAGTGTTGAGGAGTTTGACACTTGTGGATTGATTGTTTGTGTGCATGCCTGTTTTCAGCCAGAGGAGGCTGGTTATGTAATGCTTCTACATGCAGGTTTAAAGTAAACTTTGGCCAGCTTGATCCATGGTTCCCCCCTCCCCCTGGCTTCCGATACGTGGGACACTACACTGTCTCTGAGAGAATCAGGGGAATGCGGCCACCTCTCCGCAAAGCAGACTGTGAAGTGAGTGCACCGCTCGAGTGACCACCTGCATTTCTCTTGCTGTTAGCTCTGGTTTCTGTCTACTTTGAAAGCATGGTTTAAGTTTTACAGCAGAGGAATAGCACCCTGTAATTGGGGGACCTCCTACAGCAGTGGAGGTTGGCAGGCAGGCAGGCTGCCGCGGGTGCAGAGGAAAGCAGCCAGGAGACAGGTATGGTGCAAGGTTGACAAGCTTTCCTCCTCAGCTTGTCAGGCTTCCAGGTTCAACGCTGGACGAACGTTCCTTGTTGTGCCTATGAGTTAAATAAATGCTCATTTTGCAGGCTGTGGTAAGTTGTGTGTCTTGTTTGGTTGATGATAATCCTGTTGGATGTGCATGCTTGAGTCACATTTGCTAGTTCACCCAACTGAACATAGTGTTTGATGTTGATTGGTGGAAGATGGAGGACAGTGATGTGATTTGGAGCGAGGTGGTGGGAAATGCACCAAGGACATTGACTAAATAGAGGACAGCTATGAAACCCTGACAGGTTCCTTCAGGATAGACTGATATCAAAGACTTTCTTCTTTTCATTTCATTACAAGGGATAGTAGTTTGGGACATGTTTGAAGAGCAGCACAATCTCTTACTCAGAAACAATTGCATGTAAAGGTATGTCCAGGGTGTCTGCCTTATTGCCCAGAGACCTGGTCCTTAGCACACAGACTGTGGTACCCTATTTACTCCTGGGTGGAGAGGAGCATTTTGAAACTGGTCCATCTTGCCCAAGGTGTATCTTCTAAATCAGCTCAGCACCCTGCACCACACGACCAACAGCTACGGAGTGCACAGACTACACACACACGCAGCCCACCTTGGGTGGATATGACGGGCACAGGGAGGTGTTGGTGATAGGATGAAGTACTGCATCTCGGTGTACACTAAAGCCCTGTGTTGCTGGCTACTGCCTTGGCTTAAGTATCACACATAAACTCTGTCTCTCCTTGTTTTATATAAAGAATAATTTAACTTGGCATGAATGTATGAATCCCAGTGCTTTATCTTGTATAGACACCCCTACCCTAGTATTGTGATTGCCGTCTCCCTGTACACACTAGTTGAGTAAGATGTCATGTGTGAATACTAGGGTTGAGATGCCTTTTCTTTACTTTCCTGGTATACTTCCATAAGTGTTTGTTTCAACATTTGATTTCCCCTCACCGCTGGCTTTAGTAATCTCCATCAAGGGAGAGTTTGCAGTCATGAATGAGTTTTCCATGTTGGGTTTGAGTGTTCACTGTTTGTTCTATTCCTTGGCACGAGGGTTGTTATTGCTCAGTCTTGCATGCATGCTTGCAAGAAATTATACTTGTTTTGTCTGTTGCTGCTTTTGGCTTGTTGTGATGTGGATTCAGGCAGGGAGTCGATGCAGAGCGTTGTGGCAGTGCTCACTGAGGAATTTGTGCATGAATATTGAAACTTTGTCACATGAACAGCAAATGTTGAATGCTCTACCAAGATCTTCAAAGAGAGGTGTGCTTAGCAATTTACATCCAGGGATTATGTTGGCTGTATGGATGTAAGAGAAATGCTTTTAATAACATGGGTGGACACCTTTCTTGTATGTGTGTTTGTGAGTGAGTAAACAGGAGCCGTGCAACAATCAACAAGTAAACCACATATTCCTAAAGTATGACCGAATGAAATCACCTGCCATGCCTTTTACTGCTTAATTTGCATAATTCATTTGGAGTTCTTTAACTGTGCAGCACCAAGCCTTGTTGTTCAGAAATCTTCTTTGAATGCAGTTTGTCTTCTCTTTCACCATGTCTCTTTGATTCCAATGTTATATAGCCAAAATAGGCAATGCTCTGGATGCCCAAGTGGTCACTGCCCAATAGCAGTTATGTGTCTAGTCATAATTTGAAAGGCAAGAACTGAAGAAGAAAGTCATGTGGTGGGTAAATTAGAGGAAGACTGTGTTCAAAGTATCACTGTAGTGTGTGTGTGTGTGTGTACAGCAATGCTTTGAAAAACAAAAGCAGAAAACCCAATTTGCTGTTCAAATTTTCATTTTCGCTATGTGGGTGATCTTTGTTTCATCTACAGTTCAGACTTCTTGGTTATTCAGTTGTGAGTTCAGCATCGAAAATTGACCTCAAAATTTTTCCTGCACATTTTCTTCTTCTTCTTCTTCTTCTTCTTCTTCCCCTTTCAGTGATGACTCCCATGGTCCTCAGCGCTTTAGCTGCTATGTGCATGTATACATGTATGTCTGTTTAGTGTCCTCTCGCGCACATCCAGCCCTCTCTAGCCTTCCCTGTCACTTAGTGGTGTCTGTGTCATTTGGTCTGGTCCCAGCATGTTCTCCCTGATTTAGGATTAAGAACACCCTTGTGCAGTGCATTGTTTCTGCTCTTTTATTGACATGACCAAGATGGTGTGAACTGCATTTGTTCTCCCACCAAATACAGCTTTCATCTGCGTGTCAGCTTCTGCTGTTCATTTAGTGGCTGAATCCCATTCATATACTCCAAAGAGCATTTGCACAATTCTGAAGAAACCAAGGCAGCTTGTGAAACATGGCAGGCCTTTTCAGATTCAGTTGGACCCTAAAACTGCTTTTAAATCATTCTAAAGGGAAGAGAGAGAGAGAGAGAGAGAGAGAGAGAGAGAGAGAGAGAGAGAGAGAGAGAGAGAGAGAGAGAGAGAGAGAGAGAGAGAGAGAGAGAGAGAGAGAGAGCAAATCCCTTCAGCCTCAAAACAGCCATTGGGAAGATGGACAAGTGACAAAGAATAACAAGACAAAGTGTGCTGAAAGATTATCAACTCCGGTGTGCCATTCCAAAAGAAGAAAGGGGAAAAGTGTGTTGTTTGAAATTGACAGAAGATAGGAGCCTGGAAAATTCTTCCACTCAGATGACTGATTGAAGATGGTCCTGGCTAATATCTCTCCTTGCTTTCTGAGAATTGAAGACATCCCTACAAAGAAACTGCTGTTAGATTTGTCACTGTTACTGCATGACACAGCACAGTGTGCATCGCCTCACAATAGGCCAGTAGCATTTATCCTAGGATTTGACCTTCAGCCTTCGGCAGTAGATCACGTGTTTGTGATATTATATTTCTTCCACAGATGACCAAGGTCAGGGTTATTGAATTAACCAGCACAGTATACTAGAACTTTGCTGTCAACATGACTTTTCTGGGTTGTACTGTTCTAGAAGACCATAAAGTGAAAAGTGGATGGTTTGCATAAGGGAGAAAAATGGTACTTGTGGATGCACTGACATAATGAAACTATGTTTCTACTTATTACAACCTCTTGAATTTCTTGTTTGTGATCATTTTGCTTTTTGTCTTGATGGTTGATTTGACCTTTTCACTCTTATCTCTCCTCCATGTGATGTGTATGTCTGTTTCTGTGTGTGTGTGTGTGTGTGTGTATGTGTGTGTGTGTTTGTTTGTTTGCCTGAATGTCTGCATGTCAGTGCATGTCTCGTCTTTGTCATTATGTGTCATTATCAATGTGTGTCCGTCTAACACCCCCCCCTCTCTCTCTCTCTCTCTCTCTCTCTCTCTCTCTCTCTCTCTCTCTCTCTCTCTCTCTCTCTCTCTCTCTCTCTCTCTCTCTCTCTCGCTCGCTCTCTCTCACACACACACACACACACACTCACTCACACACACACAAACACACTTGTTATAACTTAATAAGTAAAATGTTTGTTCATAATATGAATGTTTTTCATGGTTTGTGTACATGCATCTGAACCAATTGAACATCACCAACTCCTTTCTTTGAAATATCTTTTATCACTGGGGAGTAGCTATGAAAGATAATAGATCAATGATTTCTGCTTTCTACTCTTTATACACCAATCGGGTATTGCAAATAGATGTTCAGGTGTATTGCTCATGGCGAGTGGCCAGTTTGCTCCTTTGCTTGGTAGTCAGTTGATCTGAGTGCGAATGTGATTGTGTGTGTGTCCTGCAAAATGACCGAGGCTCCTGTGGGGACATCAGTGGTACCCAAATAACAGTTCCCCTCACTTCTGCAGATGATCATGATCGTGGGACTCCCAGGAGCGGGCAAAACCACATGGGGCATGAACATGCAGAAGAGCCACCCCGAGAAGCGCTACAACATCATCGGGACAGACACGCTGATAGAGAAGATGAGAGTGAATGGACTGCCTCGAAGACGGAACTACCATGGCCGATGGGAGATTCTCATCGACAAGGCCACCAAGTGCCTGAACACCCTGTTCACTGTTGGTAAGCATCCACTGCAGCCTGGCAGGGAAAGCTGGAGAGGGTGGTGGTTCCTCCTTCTGTTGACATAGTCAAGCAAGCCACCTTCTGAAGTTGGGGTCTCTTTCCATCCCTTTGACGTTTGTGCAATGTGGCCTATAGTGCTGCTTGAAGATTTTGCACTTTGGCTCCATCTCCAAATTACCCCTAGAGAGCATAGTGTAACTCCTGTTCCTCTGTGGCCCAAGACCATCTCTGTATCCTCTCGGGTAGGTTATCAATGTAGAGCCAATCGGTACAGATCTGGATGGTGTGACCAGGGCACACTGTTGATAAGATTTTAGCTGGTTATCTGGACTTGGGTTGTGCTTGAATGTTTTTTAACTACAGAAATTAAAAAGCATTGCATTTGATCAGTGGTGTAAGTATATAGATTGCTTTTTCAATTTTTTCAACCAATTAATTGTATGCATAGTCTTAACCTTTAGGGCGCCACCAATTTTCGTCATTGTTTTACCCCAGAACCACAAATTTTATTATGTGTGGTCAAATTCGACACCACATTTACTTAACCTTTAGGAGGCCGCCGGTGCATTGATGCGCCACAGCGTACCTTCCCCAGACGTCCGCCGGCGCATCAGTGCGCCGAGCAATAGTGACGTGCTCTGTTGACTTGCTTAACACGGCCTTCGCGTCATGCTGTTCTAAAAATATCACAGTCTCGTGCAGTGATCAACGAGATCCGCCATTTTGGCGATCGAGAGTGCACCGTGAATTTTCTGCGAATTTTTTCACGAAGTTGCGTCTTCGTTTGTGAACGGGACTTTTTTCTTTGCCAGTATGGTGACTGGCGAAGAAGTTAAAGCGCTTGTGGAGTTATTTTTCTATTCTGTCTCTCAGAAAATGAATTTGAAGGCTTTACTGACATTGATGTGATGGGAGATGGAGGGATAGAGAGGCAGGCACGTGCTTCGACCGATGTGTTGTGGTCTGTAGATCGAGAGGAGCGGAAGCTTGATTCAGATGAAAATAACTCGGCTGACTTCTCTAGCGTAAGTAATTGTAGGATTTTTGACTCGCATGCGAAGCAAAAGTGAGTCTATGTACTCACCCGTGACGTCCGTCCTGGCGTCTGTAAAAAACTTTAACGTTGGATTTTTCTCGGAGACTATTAAGTCTATCAACACCCAATTTGGCATGATGGTGTATGATGACAAGGCGTCAAAAAACATACATAGTGACTTGACCTTGCTTCAAGGTCAAGGTTGCAGGGGCCGTAATTGTTGTCTAAAAAACAGCCATTTTTCACATTTTCCCAATTTTCTCTGAAGTTTTTGAGATTGGATACCTGACCTAGATATGGTGTACAGGGCAAAGTAAGCCCTATCTTTTGATACCAGTTTGGTTGACCTTGCTTCAAGGTCAAGGTCACAGGAGCTCTTCAAAGTTGGATTGTATACATATTTTGAAGTGACCTTGACCCTGAACTATGGAAGATAACTGTTTCAAACTTAATAATTATGTGGGGCACATGTTATACTTTCATCATGAGACACATTTGGTCACATATCATCAAGGTCAAGGTCACTTTGACCCTTATGAAATGTGACCACAATGGGGTAGTGAACCACTAAAAGTGACCATATCTCATGGTAGAAAGTGCCAATAAGCACCATTGTGCTTCCTATGTCTTGAATTAACAGCTTTGTGTTGCATGACCTTGGATGACCTTGACCTTGGGTCAAGGTCACATGTATTTTGGTAGGAAAAATGTGTAAAGCATTTCTTAGTGTATGATGTCATTGCTAGGTTTAGTTGTTTGACCTTGACCTTGAAGGTCAGGGTCATGTAAAGGTCAAGGCCATGCAAAGGTCAAGGTCAAGCATGTGAGTCGTATGGGCTTTGTTCTTGTTTATAGCAGTGATGAAAATATTAACTGAAAGTAAAGTTGGCCTTTTTTTTTTTTGAAGCCAGATGTTAAAATTATGGTTTATCATCCATTGTGCCTGCCCGTCTGTTTCTGCAGCAAGCCGACGAAAGCGCAACTACATACTTGACCAGACCAATGTGTATGCATCTGCTCGGAGGCGGAAGATGAAAAACTTCACAGGCTTCCAGAGAATTGCAGCAGTTTTGGTTCCTGAGGATCCCGAGCTGGAGAGGCGCTCCCAGAAACGGACTGTGGAGGATGGTGAGTGTTGTAGTGATGAAGGAAATTCAAGTTAGGTAGCAAGTGATTATATCACTATTGTCTGAGCAGGATGTTAGAATTGCTGGAATCTTTGAATTTGTCAAAAGATTGTATTATTGGTACTGTTATTTGTAATGGGATGCACCTGACATAATCTGCTTACTAATGTATATCTCTGTTATTTATAATAATTATAATGTCATTTTCTCTCCCCCCCCCCTTTCTCTCTCTCTCTTTCTCTCTCTCTCTCTCTCTCTCTCTCTCTCTCTCTCTCTCTCTCTCTCTCTCTCTCTCTCTCTCTCTCTCTCTGTTTCTGTATGTCTCTGTCTGCCTCTTTCTATCTCCTTCTCTCTCCTTCATATCCCCTGTAGTGATGACTTGTGGCCCTTCAGTGGCTTCAACACCGACTTCTTCCCTGTCATCCAGTACAACTGCCTCTTGCCTTTGTGACCTCTCTTGGTGTCACTATTTCACAGCAGACTGATTCTTGAATGAACTTGTGTGCCTTTAGCTTCTAACAGTTGTGTGCTGGGACCATGTTTCTGCTGTGTACACTTCTCGTGTAATGTCACTCTGACAGCATCCTCTTATGTGTTGACTTTAAGTCATCCAGTTTTCTATTTTTTAAAAAGCATTTGTGAAGAAACAAGTCTAAAAACAGCTTGGTCAGAGATCTGTGAGTCACAATTATAAACAAGCATGGCCCAACACTTGGCAGGTGTGTACTACCTCAGTCTCAGGGAGACTATTGCTGAACAGTCCTGAACAATTTTGAAAGCAACCAGTCTTCAACTGTGTGTTTAGCTTCACCATTCTACTGGGCGTATCTATCACCCAGGAGTATAGCAGGGTCCCTGTGAAGGCAGTGATGGCACACAGAAGTGTGAATACCCCTTGATGCTGCTGTGAGTCGACATTGGGTTGGAATGCTCCCAAGGAGTGGCAGTGGTGTAGGTGATCCGTTCTGTCACTGTGTTTGTTGTCTGATGCAAGTAAAGGTTTGGTCATGGCACTATGACGGGAGTGAAGCGTAAGGCAGTTCTATTAGGGTCTGCAACGGGGGTTATTGCTTCCCCTGACAAGCTAAGCGCAAGAGTTATCGCGCCTGCTTGGTCAGTACACTGCATTATTGTAAATATGGTGGCAATGGACGCTGCAAATTTCAAACGGTGGTGTGTGCCGGAATTAAAGCAGTTCATACGGGAAATGCAACAGCCATTGTCGGGGACGAAAGCAGACCTAATTCAAAGGGTCAAGGGCTGTATTGCTTTGAAGGTAAACAAAGCAATCGGCGGGGAATCCGACATAGACTGTGCTGACGCGTTGGCCCCAAAGTTTCCAAAACTAACAACACCATCGGGCCAAAAACTTCCTGATCCAGTCAACCTCAAGACAGGATGGTGTTCGGCAGTGGATTTTCCTGCAGATTTTTGGGGTGCAGACCAGTACAACTATTTTGTTTTGAGAATGAGTAGTTGTGAACTCCCCTCCCGAGCTTGTGGCAGCCTGTGGGGTGTCAATCTCCTCACAAAGTCTCTCCCCCCTTGCATAACGGACTCACGGTTGAACCTGTGTGTGGCCACTACAACACAAGCATGTACAAGGGAATATGCGCTAAACAGGCCGTTTTTAACCGGACTAACACTTTCCTTTGAAACAAGGTTTGACGTGTACATAGTATTCCCAGGGCTTGCTCTGGCAGGGCGCACCAACCGCCATATTGTCCTCAGCTCGAACACAAAACGCTCATTTTCAGGATTACTGACACACAAACATAGGCACCGTACCTAAATAACGGTATTAATGTCTCAAAGCACAAAGTAGAGTACATCAATAGTTAATGAATATTGCTACATTATTCATATTGAGTTGTGCGTCGAAATCGAATCAAGACAAAAGTTGGGCTACAGAGTACTCACTACTAGACAGCTTCTCGTGTAACTGTGTAGTTCGGACAGAAAACTGTTCGCATATGCTTTACCTACTCTCAGGATAAGTTCCTGAGCTAAGTTTTCGCCCAGTCAAAGATATGCCTGGTTAAGAACTGTCTTAATGAGTGATATCAGACGCATCGACCTGTACATGCAGACAATGGGGATGAACGAACAAACGAATGCATTAATACATAATGACCGATGGAACGAATGAATGAATGAACGAACGAATGGAGCTTTACTGCTTATTAACCCTCTGCGCGCCGTCGGCGGTCATAACCGCCGACGTTGTTACCTCCCCTCACAGCCGTCGGCGGTTTCAGTCGACAGACGGATAGGCATGTTTGAATCTGGCGCCGTTTGCTATGAATCTTGGGATTGTGAGAGCTCTCTACGCATGGAGACTGCGCAGAAGAGCCTCGCTTTCATAATAACAGTCGCCATATTTTTTCACTGCAAGTGCGCGAATTTAGACCGAATTTCGAAGTTACCGATCGAGGTAGACACGCTGCTGCGCAATTTCGACTCCGCACGCTGGCCCAGAAATGGCTGAGCTCGATTCTGATGAAGAGCAAATCTTTGAAATATTGTTCGATTCTGACTTGGAAGAAGAATTCCATGGCTTCACAGAGGAAGATTTCTTCGAGTTTGCCACAGACTGACAGTGACTGAGTGACTGCTGACGAAATCGAAGTTGAACCAGCCCAGTCCAAGATTCCGTCTGCGTATGACCACTCATGGTTGCTGTGGCAAACTCGACCAAGTCTTCCTCTGTGAAGCCATGGAATTCTTCTTCCGAGTCAGAATCGAACAATATTTCAAAGATTCGCTCTTCATCAGGATCGAGCTCAGCCATTTCTGGGCCAGCGTGTGCAATCGAAATCGCGCAGCAGCGTGTCTACCTCGATCGGTAACTTCTAAATTCGCTCTAAATTCGCGCATGGACTCTCCTCAACATGTGCCCGATGAGGTATCTAAATCGAATGCTTTTCATCTCTATTTCAACTAATAAAGTCGTTGACTTGATGGTCGACGAAACGAATCGCTACGCTGGTCAAGTGAGGGCGAAGAAAGGAAGCGATGCGGGAATTTATTCTCGAGTAAGTCAGTGGCACTCGACATGTTTTTTATTTGTGTTGTCTCAGTTTTTTTCTTCTTATCATATTGTATTGCATGGACATAAATTTCAGTGGGTCTATCAGAGAGAGCATTCAATTTTCCATCTCTCCTCCAAACATTTTGCCTCTATAGCAAATAATAAAATAATTGTATATTTTTAAACAGAAGAGGGGTCTCGGTTTTGGGGCACGCCCAGAAAATAACTGGCTGCAGGGAGTAAAACCGTGAAAAATTAATGGCGTCCAGAGGGTTAATATTAGCCTATGATGGCTAGTTAACACCAATAACAAGAACATAACTGGAGCAAATGAGACTAAGAGCGAGTCAAGCCTTGATGCCCATAGTTTAAATTTTTTCACGTTTCGCGTAAGAGACACGATGTGTCTATTCGTAACATCAACAAAAAGGATAAACAAAGACGAACACGGAAACATGAGGAGGACAGCAACAACAACAATGAATATGCGAGTGCATTTAATGATATTTTTAACGAGTCAAGGTAGTTTGCGCGAGCTTTGTTCAATAATCATGCACTGCATTCATGCAGCAGAAATGCTGAGAACGAGAGAGACCTAGTATTAAACAGCACTCCACTACACCGATCCACGCCATTATTTAGTTACATCTGCTTGCAAGCTCGAACCTAGCTTCGTCACTTCATGCCTGCATACTGCGACAATAAACGATCACTTTGCCACGGTAGCACTGGCAAACACAACAAAAATGAACACCTCTTGGTACTCTCTCACTGCGTTCTGAAGAAAATTTGTACTGACCAGAGACCACTTTTTGGTTTCTCCGCGCGAAAAAGCACCAGCGGCAAATACTCCTGATTACCAGCTTCGTTGCAGACCCTAATACCAGATGTGGGTAATGAGTCGCTACATGAAGGTCATACCTTGACCTTCATGATTTCACACTTTGACAGAGAAGAAAAAGGAAGGGAAACCTGACTGAGACTGACAGTTGCTGCAGCCCGTGGTGATAGAGGATGGGTGTGTTGCAGGCAAGTACGTGCCCGAGACGGCGGTCCTGGAGATGAAGGCCAACTTCAGTCTGCCCGATGAGAAGGAAGGCATCTTTGACCGCATTGACTTTGTGGAGCTTTCTCGTGAGCAATCTGCTGGTTTGGTTGATAGGTAAGCATGAAGAATCCGACATGTTTTTACCATATTAGGACAGTCTTTTTTGTCATAATTACCATGTATTTAGTCTCCTTGATTGGTTTTCATAGGCAAGGAGGAAAACTAGTTGCCTGCTGACCAGATTTAAAAGAATGTTTGTTGTTTACCCCAAAAAAATCTTAGAATGGTAATTTCTCCCAAACACTGGTTTTCCTTATGTTGAGTTCTTTTGTACATGTTTCAAAAGACTGCAGGTATTGCAACAGAATCCTTTACTGTGCTCTAAGACTCGAGGTCAGTTATTTTCTTTTGCTGTTTTGATCCGAGTGCAGCGGCACTGTTGGGAGGTGAAAGGAAAAGTTGTCATCTGTACTTGTGCTTACCCAGGTACAAGAAGGAGGGCATGGAGAAGAGACCAGACCCATCTGTGGTGTTCCAGCATGACAGCCGATTCCGAGGAGGTCAGAACAAGGTTGGTAGTCTAAGATTCGGTTTTTAAAACAAGTTATAAAAATGGAAATTCTTTTGAGTATTTAAAATAAGTAAATATCCTTTTTGAAAAGTGTTTTGAATTTTCCTAAAAGGATGTGACAAGTTTGAGATATTAAAATTAAAAATCTAAAGAAACCAAAATTTTAATATTGCTGTATATAATTTTTGAGATGTACATTTGTGAAAAATATGGAAAATTGCGTTATTTGAATAATAGATGACCTACTTTTTTCCATGGAGCAAAAGTGGTTTTCTCTTATTTCCTTGTATATCTTTTTAATTGCCATGCATGAAAGTTTGAAAACTTGTTCCAGTTTCAAAAAATCTTTTTTCCTTGTCTCCCCTTAAATTCATGCAATCCTCGAAGGATTGAGCAGATAATAAAACTGTTTTTAGAATTGGTGAATAAATATTTAGCTACTGTTGTTTGCATTCATACTTTTTAATGATTCATCACTGATTTCGTGTCTAATTAGTTGCAGTTGTAGGATAGAGTACTCTTTGAGTTTGTCAGCTTACTTGATTTATTATCCTCAAAGTCTAGTCACAGAGGGGCACACAGTTAATACCTTGTAGTGTTGAGGTTCAACTCCCTCAGTGTCCAGAGTTGATAGTGCTGAAGGCAAACCAGAAATGTTTTTGTAATTCACAGATGCCGAGATGGGTAGCAAGTCTATATTCCAAACATGCCCTCAACACACTGTGTGCACTGTTGCCTTCCCTTGCAGCCACCGATGCCAGGTGCTGGTGTGGCCGGTCAGAAAGGACTGCTGGGGGAGCCCCTGGTGCAGGGAGCACACCTAGTGGCAGGCCTGCCTGGCCTCATGCCCCAGCCTCGCGCCGCCCTCTTGCCTGGAGGACCCAGGCCGCCCCTCCCTCCCGGCTTTTCTGTGGGTCTGGCTGCCATGCCTGTGGACGTGGCTGGGCAAGGCGCTCGGCCCCCAGGGGCGGCCCCAGGGTTGCTGGGTCAGTACGAGCCCGATCCTTCTGCCAAGCGCGCCCGCACCGAGCCTGGCAGCGCCCTAGACTTCATCAAGCAGGAGTATGGAGGTGAGGAGGAGCAGGTTGTGAAGGAGGAGCCCCGATGGGAGAGGAGCCAGTATGGAGGAGGCGGTGGCGGGCTATTCCAGGCCCCACCACCCCCCAGCATGTACGGCCAGGGCTACGCATCCTCTGTAGACCAGGTCAAACTGCCCCCCAAGTTTGCAGCACCCCCACCCCCGCCTCCCCCAGCCACACAGTCCAGCTCGGCATCTTCTGGTGGCCGGGACTATGAGGACTCTGGACCAAGCCAGTCTTGGCCCTCAATGGGTTATGGCAGCAGTCGGGACAGCTGGATGGGAAGTGGATCGGGGTCATGGCAGCAGCAGCCTCCTGCACCTCCATCCCAGGACCAAGGCAGCCTAAAAGGAATGTCCAAGGGCTATGGCTTTGGTGGACAAGGCTCTGGTGGCTATGGCCAGCAAGGCGATTCGGACAGCCGACAGCAGCAAGGATATGGTGGCTCTCAGTATGGAGGTCAAGACTATGGTGGGAACAGCGGATCTGGGTATGGTCAGTCTTGGAGCCAGGGTGGCAGTCATGGAGATTCTGTACTGGGCAACCCCATCAAGATGGAGAAGGGATTTGATAACAGCAACGAAGGAGGCAGTGACAGGCCAAGGAGGCGCAAGAGCAAATGGGACAACCCCAGCGAGAGCAGCGAGCAGTCTGGGTCCCGAGGTGACGAGGCTGGCGGCTCCCAACCCTGGCAGCAGAGCAGCAGCGTTGGCATGGCAAGTGGAATGGGCAGTGGAGATGCATGGGGGAAGTCGCAGCAGCAGGGCGGCTTTAGCTGGCAGGGTGCCCCTGGGGGTCATGATATGCCCCGGTCTCTGGACCAAATAGACTTCAGCAAGCCACCACCTGGCCCCTGGTCAGGCAGCATGTCTACAGGGGGAGCAGACCGACCTGGAGGACCACCATCCTTCATGGGGGATCAGGACCACAGGCGGGACTTCAGTTCTGGCAACAAGAGTGGCAACTTTGAAGGAGGTATGGACTCGGACAACCGCAAACCCAGGGATACCAGTCTTCGAGGCATGGGCCAGGACAGCAGATCCTTAGGCTCTGATAACTCGTTTGGCAGGGATTCCAGATCTGGAGGGATGGATTCAAGATCCTTCGATGCAGGCCCCAGACAGCCATATGGTGGAAAGGATGAAAACCGTGGCTTTGGCAGGGGAGACGACCGCCGGCCTTTTAGCAGGGACGAAGGCCGTGCAATTGGAGATAGGGACAGGGGTGATGATCGCGGTGGCAATCGCTTCAGGCCAGGTGGAGGAGGATTTGACAGTTCCCGTGATCGTGATGTTGGCAGCTCTAGAGACAGAGATCGGGGCAGCCACTGGGAGGGGGGACGAGACCGTGACTCTGGAAGAGACCGGGGATCTGGTGGCTTCAGGGATCGGGAACGAGACAGGGACAAGGATCGGGACTTTGGGCGCGATCGGGACAGGGGAAGGGACCGCGACAGAGAGGCAGGAGGTCCCAGGGACTATGGCAGAGACCGTGATCGATCTCGAGACTCTGACAGGCCGCGTGACTCGGGACCTGCTGACAGGCGGAGGGAGCCCATAGGCAGAGATTCTGGCAGCTTGATAGACTTGGGTGGCCCAAGGGACTCCAAGGACAACTTTGTCCAGCAAGAAACCCCAGTACCACGTGAGGAAGCAAGCAGCAATAAGACTGACCCAGAGAAAGAGATCCGTCGCCCAGACATCCCTGAACGTGATGCTGCCAGACCAGGCATATTTGGAGCAGCACCACCTGGGCTTCCCATGGTGGGAGGGGGGCAGCGAGCCCCCTTCCCTCCTCGTGGGCCTCCTCCTGCCCCAGGGGGTGCTGGGCCCCGGTTTCCCCTCAGCCAGAGTGCCAGCAGCACACCTGCAGGAGGTCCAACAGCACCAACCTTTGGAACAGGAGGGCCACCCGGCATCGGAGGACAGCGCCCGCCCTTCAGACAGCGCAACCCAACAGGCAACTTTGGTGGTCCAGGTGGACCGCCTAGTGGCCCAGGTGGGCCGGGAGTACCTCCAGGTGGACCCGGTGGACCGCCAGGGGGCCAGTGGAACCAGAACCGGCCACGCTTTGGCCCCAGGGGGATGGGAGGGCCTGGAGGGAGACCCCCAGGACCACCCCGCTTTGATGCGGGGGGAGGCCAGCGCTTCCGTGGCCCACCTGGACCAGGCCGCTGGCCTCGCCCTGGACCCCACTAGGTCGGAGACTGGGGACTCATCACCAGATCTGGGCTGCTTTTGACAAAGGGACTTGTGATGTGACTGCCATGTTTTACCTTTTTCTGTCTTGGTTTGTATTAGAGGAACTAGCTTTGGCAGCTTTTCTTCCTTGGAGAAAGGCTGTCCGTTTCAGAGACTGTGTTGAGTGTATTCTTCTTTTAATGGAGACTTGCTTTGCTTTGTGTGTCTGTTTTATCACCTGTCTTTTACCTTGTGTAAATGTCGAGTAAGATTGTATAACTTGATCTTGGATTCCCAAAAGAAAAACTGTTGGGTGTTTAGGATGACTGTACCTACCCGTCTCGGGAGGAAGTGCTCCACACCTAGAGGATACAGGTGTGACATTTATGTTGACAGAACAGTCGTCTAATTATAAGTACAGATCTTGTTCAAGAACAGGTATGCAGGTATCTATTATTCTAGAAGTATCTGTTTGTTTTGGTCTGGTGTTTCACTTGCTCTTGGCACAGTTTATGCTGCTGCCCATGATAATCTTTTTGAAATGGCTCCTGTTCGTTGCCTAGATGACAGGACAGTTCAGGACCAACAATGCAGCCATCTTGTTCACAGCAGAGATCTCGAAAGCTTGGAGCTATGTTCCCATGTCGTGTTCCTGTCATGCATGTGTTTGGTCCATTGTATCTCAGAGGATCTTGTCTGATGTATTCAGATTTCTCGGAAAATTCACATATTAATGGCAGATAAAGCTAAAATTACCAAATTAGGTAATGAAAATGTATGCATGTTTGTTTTTCTTAAAACCATTCAGGTCTTTATTAGAAACCTTATAAATTGTTCAAATGTGTGGCTTTTTGTATCTTTTCTTTTGAGGATAAAGTGAGTGCAGACGGAATGTCTCATTGCACATGTATGCCAATGCAGTGGTCACACATGAAGTTATGCAAACAACTGCATAGCTAAAGTTCAGCATTCAAGCAGTTCCTCGTGGAGATTTACAAAACCTCAGCAGCTTCATACCACTGTACACCATTGCAGTCAGTACACCATGAGAGCCGTGCAAACTGACTGGCAGTGAACAACTGTCAGGGTTTGATTGGCTTGCTCCTAGCTTGGCAGTTGTGGCACAATTGTGATGGTCAGGACAGTTTGTTTTAGGGGGGTGGGTTGGACCGTTTTGTTTTCTTTCTTTTTTTATACCATCGCATTGTATTGCGCACCACTCCAGTGTTGTACATGTTTACCCACTCCCTGATTCTATGAAGACCCGAGAGTCCATGCTCATGTGAATGGATGTCCAGAATGGCGATGTGCACACAGAATGTTTTTGTCCCCTTTGGTGTTGGATGTGAACACCGGAGTGAGTTATGTAGATACTGGCATGTCTGAAGCTAGAAACATTTTGCAGCTAGTTTCCAAGTCGAGGGGCACTTCAGTTGCCAGGGACTAAGCCCATCTTTGACAGATGGTCGGGCAAGTAGTTCAGGGTGCCGGAAGAAACGTTTAGCAATTTGCTAAATGTTTTTCAAGGGCCTTGAAAAGATGTAAAATTTCAGCTAAATTTGAAATGTCATGAAAAAGTTTCAAAATTTCAGCCTAAAAGTAAATGTCATTGAAAAGTTTCAAAATGTCTACAATGGCCTAAGGTTTTTTTGATCATATTGATCAGCATATGAGCAATCACTTCCTGCCACACGGCATGCAGAGTTACTTCTCTTGACTGGAAGCAACATTATTGAGCTGGAGATGCATTCAGTTTTCAGATTTCATTTCAGCCCCTGGCAGTGCAAAACAATTGCAGATTTTCATAGATTTATGCTAGAAAATGTCATTACATGTTTCAAACAGTCATGGAATGTTTTGAAATTTGTTTCTTGGAAGTCTGCAGGAACCCTGCTATTTGGAAAAGCACTTGAACAAAGGAATTGTGGCAAGACATTTGGATGGTTTCCTGCTTTCCACCCCTGCATTCATGGGAAATCGGATTTGGTCAAAGCTTCTTCATCCCGAATGAAGTGTCAGAACTATCTTGAGTTAAGGTGTTGAGAATATGTTGGAGAAGAGGGAGTAGAAGTGGACCCCAATTGACATGCGCATTTTGGACCAGTTGGGACAGCACTCGCCTGGCAGAGAAACGAGGGGCAGTGTGGTTACTTCTGTGCAGGTGATGGAGTTGCCCAACTCTGCCTCGGGACTGATTCGTGCCTATGGTTCATGTCCTCTGTTGCATTTGAGGGGACTAGAGAATGGAAGTGTGGTCTTGTGCTCT
Organism: Theodoxus fluviatilis; assembly: GCA_034096865.1. Taxonomy (NCBI): domain Eukaryota; kingdom Metazoa; phylum Mollusca; class Gastropoda; order Cycloneritida; family Neritidae; genus Theodoxus; species Theodoxus fluviatilis. The sequence continues at coordinate 60,483 of JAWQFJ010002103.1, read as the reverse complement.
GTGAGTTATCATACCTGTCGGCCTCAGAGGAGTTTCGAAGGGCAAATTATTTTTGCGCTCTTGTGAATCCACTCATGATGAATGACAATAGATGCAGACTTCTCTTGTGGAACCTGTCCTTTTGGCTTCATTGGAGATTTCTGTCATTTGTTGTTGTTGCTTTTGTTGTTGTTGCATCTGTTGTTACTTGTACTGTTTGATTTTGTTGTTGTTGATATGAATGCTAGCTTAATTAAAACGGCCAGCCAGGTCATTTTGAGTGCTTTATTTTCATTCAGTATGTACTACATCACTGTTTAAGAGATAATATCTGAGTTTGAACAGAAGAAAAGTATACAGATAATCCGTTCAAAGGATGATAGAGAAGACAGAATAAAGGATAGGGAACTGGTCTAAAGTTTGTGTGACAGATTTCCTGTGCCCATGCATGGGGAGCTGGACTGAGGCTTGTGTGACAGATTTCCTGTGCCCATGCATGGGGAGCTGGACTGAGGCTTGAATGACACAAAGTTTTCCTGTGCCCATGCATGGGGAACTGGACTGAGGCTTGTATGACACAAAGTTTTCCTGTGCCCATGCATGGGGAACTCAGACCTGCCAAATGCTACGCTTTAGGCGTAGTATGTTACGCTTTCGACATGCTTGCTACGCTGCTACGCTTGTCCATAAAAACTACGCTTTTCCCGTGTGCTTGAACTTTTGACCGTGACGGAGAACCCCCCCCCGCCTTCGCAGCCTTATCTCTTCTCCCCCCCCAACCTCTGCCACACCTATTCCTTCAATGCTACTCCAAATAGCTCTGGATGCTACTCTTTGGCATGATGGTGGGTTGGCAGGTCTGATGGTGGGTTGGCAGGTCTGGGAACTGGACTGAGGCTTGTGTGACAGTTTTCCTGTGCCCATGCATGGGGAACTGGACTGAGGCTTGTGCGACAGATTTCCTGTGCCCATGCATGGGGAGCTGGACTGAGGCTTGTATGACAGATTTCCTGTGCCCATGCATGGGGAGCTGGACTGAGGCTTGTATGACAGATTTCCTGTGCCCATGCATGGGGAACTGGACTGAGGCTTGTATGACAGATTTCCTGTGCCCATGCATGGGGAACTGGACTGAGGCTTGTATGACAGATTTCCTGTGCCCATGCATGGGGAGCTGGACTGAGGCTTGTATGACAGATTTCCTGTGCCCATGCATGGGGAACTGGACTGAGGCTTGTGTGACAGATTTCCTGTGCCCATGCATGGGGAACTGGACTGAGGCTTGTGTGACAGTTTTCCTGTGCCCATGCATGGGGAGCTGGACTGAGGCTTGTGTGACAGTTTTCCTGTGCCCATGCATGGGGAACTGGACTGAGGCTTGTGTGACAGATTTCCTGTGCCCATGCATGGGGAACTGGACTGAGGCTTGTGTGACAGTTTTCCTGTGCCCATGCATGGGGAGCTGGACTGAGGCTTATGTGACAGATTTCCTGTGCCCATGCATGGGGAACTGGACCAAGGTTTGTGTGACAGTTTTCCTGTGCCCATGCAACTACTTAGACATTGCTGTCTCAAGGAGGGGAAGACCTGGCATGCACTGCAGTAACCAGCCCAAGTCTGAGAGCACTACTGACAAAGATGAGATCCATATTTCAGGCGAGTGGACTTTTTTTGGTGGTTGGTCCGATTTCCATAATTTTATTAGAGGCGGAAGATGACACTGAATGAAATTTTTATTGATTGCATTCTGTAGAGATTTATTTTTCTACTCGCCCTCCAAAAATAATGTTCTGCTGCAATGTTATCTGTACACGTGCATTTGTTTACATGATAATATTTCTTGGAAGAGAAGCGATGGGGAATTGGATTTTGTTTGTTGATATTATTCAATACATACTTTAACTAGTAATGGAGACTGGTTCATGTACGGTGGTTTTCACATGCTGTTTTATCATGTTCTTACCATCTGCACATGTGCCATTTGTATTCAGACCAGAGAATCATCAATGGTATCTATTTATTTTTCATCCTGCTTTTCACCTTTTTCTGTCCATGTGAAAACTGGAATCAACACTCGAGTCTGTTGTTGACATCTTTTGGTTGAATATAGGAGATGTGTTGGGTGGGGATTTGTTGTTTTGAACAGTTGTTGGCTGCATTTTTCTTTGCTGATGTAATGAGGTGCAAGGGTTGCGGCAGGCACTAACTACTCATAAAACTACTTGGCATGTGGAATGATAAGTTTTTGTTTTGGGGTTTGTTTATTGTGGTGTGCTCTGTTGTGGCTCTCTAAGTATCCATCGTGAATGAATAATATAATCTCATTGTTGACTTCTAGCAATTTGAATAGCATGGCTTTTTAGTGCATTAACATTGTTGTTGTTGCTATGTAGACTTGTTCTGTGTACTTTAATCCCACTTTTCTGTCTTCTCGTGTTTCCAGCATTGGAGGCTTTGTATTAATGACTTGCAGACTTTTCTATGATGGTTTGACCAGCTTGACTGAAAGTTTCTGTAAAATCAGAGAAAAACTTATAGACCTGGAAACAAGCCACAGCTGTTGAGAAGTGATATTTGCCCTATGTAGGCATTACTGTATGCTCTGCTTGTTGGTTGGGTGAACCAGATGGTACAAGGTATGTGGTCTAGGAGCTATTCTAATTCTAGGTTTGAAGCAGATTGTCACTAAAAGCAGCAGCTTAGCAGGATGATGAAATGCTGAATTTGCTCTTCAGAGCACTTTTTACCATTTCATGCATGTATTGCCTTGGTGTATTTGCTGTCTCTTGCTACACTCATCCACTGCATAGGCCTGCACATTCTTTGGAGCACTTATGTAATTTGTCTCTTCCACCTCCATTGGACTAGACCTCCCATCAACAGCCATGAACAATTATGATTATAGACCGAGTGTCCCAGAACTAAAATAAAGGTATTAACAGATGAACAAGTATGTTTTTTTCCCTTCACTTCAAGAATGCCTTCACTTTATTGGATTTGACAGTGTGGACTTGCACTGCAGTTGAGGACAACTCGTCGGCCTCTGTTCCTCTTCTAGTTCTCCATAATGGAGATCTTTGGGTATTCGACCATCTTCCATTCAAGAGATGTGGTCTAGCCAATACAGTCAACATACAAGATACAAGATACTTTATTGTCCTCATTGTTACAAGGAAATTTGTTTAGTCGGTGGCAAAAACAAGCATACATACAAAAACAGAAACGTACAAAGTTCAACATTAACTCAATCACAGCGCTCAAGTTATGGAGTCCACACACTAATCATAGGCCATAAAATAAGATGGCATGCAATTGTATCATAATTTATTACTCTAACAAATGTAATAACGCCATGTTACTTAATCTCAATCTAACCATTGTAAATATACATACTGCACATGCGCATCAGATATACTCATATAGTAAACAGAAAGACACAATAAGATAGGACACATTTTGCGCTACATCATAGGCAATTCAATTTAATACAGAAACATTCTACATCGCAACAAGTAATCACAGAAGGAACAAAAGACAAGCATGCACATCAAACAACCATCGTCACGCAATCACATATACCCAATCTTCAACCATCACACATGTACAAGCCCCCCCACCCCCCCACACATCATGTTCTTCATCCTGCATCACAACACAATCACAGGAAAGACCAACAAGAGACAGGCATGCACATCAACAACCACACTCACAGTATACACGATCATCAACGCATAACTCATACACTCCACACACACACACTCACATGTTCATCCTTGTTGGCACAGACATAAGGCTTGTTCAGGAGTACAAAGCGCTGCATGAGCGCTTCATGTTGGCAATTGAGCGCTTTTTGCCTCTCCTGAACACCTACAGATTTAGTGCAGCGCTTCACTTGTTGAAGGGGAGGTAAATCTTCTGCGCCTCATGTTGTGTTGCTAGACACTAAGAAAGTGTTTTCTTTGCCACAGACATCCTTTATGCACGTTTAAATGTATTCTGCATGAATAAAGTCCATTACTGGGCCATCCTTACTTGCCATTACTTGTGCATACAGAGCGTTTGGGGCAAATAAAGCCCGTTCCAGTCCCAAAATGATGTTTCTGAGGGTTATTTTATGCATCGACGGCCAGTGCGGGATCGAAGACGCCATTTTGAAAATCGTGTGAATCATCTCGGATCGGTGATGCACAGCGCTGCTCAGCGCTGAGTGAATCACGCCCAAAAATTGCTGTTCAGGAGTGAATCACATGCAGCGCTGTGCAGCGCCTCCTGAACAAGCCTATTGTTCACACCATTCATAGTCCTTCCTGTCACAGTTCACAGCACTACAAGTCCTTTACATTGCTTGAAGAGGTTGTACACTGAGGGATATCCTTCTCTCTCAAACACTGCCGTTGGTTACCCAGTCACCAAGTGATGACCAGGATGCTTTCCGGACAGCAACGCAACCAATGTTCCAGACTTGGCTCTTTGCCTTACTATGCCTGAAAAGTTCACATTTGCTTCTTTACAGGAAAGTGATCGACACCCAGGTCATAAGGCTTCAGTTGTCCTCAGCTTCGGTACAAAGACATTTGCAATCTGGGGCGTGTTCAAGACACCTACCGGTACGTACCGGCATCTTGAACGACTTGTTACGGCTACCGGTACGTACCGGTACGTACCGCGCCGGAGAGCCGTTGCGCCCGCTGCGCCGTGTATAGCCAAAATGGCTGCCTTCGGGGAAAGGAAGAAAGTCATCATCACAAATATGCGCTGTGGCACGCATTTCGACCTGTGATTATTACCCAGCCTATGCGAGACGTTACAAGAAGGTAGGCTGATATTGTACTTTTCTTTTTTTAAAGAATAACTGCTCTGAAATAATTACCGGGCAAGATGTGAGCAAACATTTCAACGACAGAGCAAAACAATTTCAAGGGAAGCAACTCTTATTTCTTACATTTAGCCCTTGGTTTGTGGTGTTACCTCCCTTGAAGAGTGCATCGAACTATTCTTGCTTACACCAAGTCAGCACTGTCGTTTTGACATAAATTTCTATTCGAGCGATGTCGAGCATTCATGCACAGCTACAGCTTAACGTATTTCATCAGCTTCCACAAGGAACAAGCAGTCTGCAGCTGCTGGTTTACTCATTTGGTTGAGAAGCGCAATCCGCGGCGATGAGAAGGCATCTTGGAAGCCATCTTGGCTACCGTTGGGTCATAACGAGTCGTTCAAGAAGGCACACCGGTAGGTAGGCTACCGGTAGGCTACCGGTAGGTCGTCTTGAACACACGGCTGGTGTTGAGGCAGCTGCATAGGCCCCCCAACCCCCCTCCCCAGCCCACACCTTCCCCCTCCCCCCTCAACTAGAAACTACTCTTGTCAGCAATTAAAGGGAAGTAACTCTTGTTCGAAATGTCTCTCAAACCCGGAGGATGGCGAGTGGGGGGGAGTCACATCATGCGAGCACCGCCATGGATCCTAATGGCCTGTCGGCATCTTGATGGTAACTTGAGTACGTATCAGGCTTCAGTGCTGCAGGTTTTGGGGTATTGGAGTTTTTTTTTCACACGCACACACTCGGATTGGGTTTTAAAGATGACTGGATGAAAATTGCCAAAATAAGCATAGGCCTGAATGAATATATAGACACATCTGCACATGCATTTAAGTAAATGCATCTTTTAAATGACAACTTGCAACAAAATAATGTATTAATCATTTATTAACAAACATCAATCCCACATAAAAATATATATTTCCTTTTCCTTCCAGTGTAAGTGGCTGGAGGGCACATCAAAAAGCAACTGCACTCTGTGACAACAGGGGAAGTGAAATGCGCTGGTGTACATCACCTCAAATGAAAGCAATGTGAAGTCAACAACTCTGATTTTTGAAAAATCATTCTAGTCTCGCAATTCCCATAAGCACTAGAGGAACATAAATGTTTCTGCAAAAACACAGGACAGACTAATTTCCATTATAACTATCTTCTCATTTTAATTAAATTATCTGTTAGGGGTCAAAAGATGAAATACACATTGTTTTGCATTACGCACAAAGAAAAATCCAGAAAACTTTTTGTTACATATATTATTCCCACAATATCTTGTGCACATAAATGCTGTCTTTCAGCAGGCCAATCCTAAATGAATGTGCTGAAGTCTGTCCCTCAACCTGTCATTCTCTTTTGCCCATCTATCCATTCTTACCTCCTCCCTCCCCCATCCGAGACAAGCATTTTCACATCCGTTCTGTCATTTGTTACTGCAAGCAGTCTGGAAGCCTTAGTGAGCTTGCTTGGATTCTCACCCCTGTAAATATTTTCTAGTGCCACTGACAGGATTACCCAAGGCTGACCAAATACCTTGGTTGTCTCGATTTTGAGTAAATCTGTCTCCTTTCATTCTCTCCTCAGCAGCTGTCTGTGCTTTTACACCTTTTTGTCCTGCAGCCCATCGGAGAGAGACAGAGTTCACAGTTCTTCCTTCTTCACTTCCTCAGTAGATCCTGTGTCACCTTTCAGGGAAGCTGTGAAGGGAATAAGGGGAAAATGTGATAGAAAGTAGGGAAGCTCTATCTTGATACTGCTTCCACTTTAAGTATCACAGGTTCACACAACCTACAGAGACTGAATGACAAGAATCAGTCCTATGTGCCTTTAGTGGCATGTCCATGTGCCTTTAGTGGCAAGTCCATGTGCCTTTAGTGGCATGTCCATGTGCCTTTAGTGGCATGTCCATGTGCCTTTAGTGGCATGTCCATGTGCCTTTAGTGGCATGTCCATGTGCCTTTAGTGGCATGTCCATGTGCCTTTAGTGGCATGTCCATGTGCCTTTAGTGGCATGTCTTTTGCTATGCTGAAAGCAATTGAATCCTGACACTAAATCTGACTAACTGTATTCTTTCTTGGTGTTTTTTTAGCCCTGAAAAGGGCTGTTTGCTGACAGCTTTTGCTCTCGAGCATCCGTCTCCAGGTGTATGCTCCCTGGTTGCACTGGTGCTCAAGAGCGTACGACGTCAGCAAACAGCCCTTTCAGGACTACAAAACACCAAGAAAGAACACAATTTGTCCGACATAGTTTCAGGAGGACGGAGCTGACCTTTTTCCTTCTTGAGCTTTGACTCCTTGGCAGGCTTGTCCTTCGTCTCAGACTTGGAATTGTCAGGCAGCAGGGGCTCTTGAAGGCATGCTGGGAAAATATGATATTCATTTTAAAAGAGTTTGTTCTCCATCAATCATTACAAGACGCAAAAATACCAAAGGAGCCAAATTTCAGCCGTTTTAAGTACTGCAGATAGTATGTTACATTTTGGGCACCAGATCCACACACACACGCTTGCACGCATGCGCGCACACCTCTCTTGCAACAAATGTAAAGTGCTGCCCAATTTACAGTTAACTGCTGCAACTTTCAAGATGGCATGTACACTTGCACACAGCATAGACAGATGCCTGACAAATGTGCTGATACTTTTAGTCTGGTAAAAAGAACAATGTACTGAAACTGAAAATCTTTCCTATTCCAACATCCTAAGTTATCTCAGTTTTCTGTTGTACAGGAATGGGTTGGGGTAGGGAAGAGTCAGGAGAGAATTTTTGTGTGGTCTCATTCTATTTGGACTGCCTCTCAAGTCCAAAATCAGGTGGTTTGGAGTAGTTTCAAGACCAACATGCAGCACTCACTCTGGTCTTTGCCCTTGAGCACTCTCTGGTTACAGAGGAAGTCCATCAGGTCTTCCGACTCCTGCTGGTTGAAGTACCAGTCCTCTATGGCCTCCTCGAAGTCGTTCACCACTGCTACACACTGCAACAGGAACAAGGCAGGATGCAACGAGGAAGAATAAAGGAGAGGCCACTTGAAAAACGTGTCAATAGGAACTCAAATGAAACACAGCTGGTCATGTCCAAAACAGATATGGTGGATGTCTTTCTTGCTACATCACAACCCACCTTGCCTCTGTAGATGTGGCATAGCCACTTGTCAACTATCAGAGAGTGAGGGACTTTAATGCAAAGTTCACGTTGAGCAAAGGAATGATTGGAGGTCGAGTGCAAGGTGGCGAAGACTTAGATACGGCTGGCTGGCCAGCTGCTACTACTGAGTCAATACCCTGCAAGCTGCAAGGAACAGACAGAACAAGTTTAAACCTCCTGTAGGAAATACAATACAGTACAATACAATGCAATGCAATACAACACATCTTTATGACTGCTGTAGCAGAATTTGATGTGTCCACCACATACATACAACAGAAAATGTGAAGAACAATGCATGATATGTATATTACAAATTGATACAAAATGATTTACATGAGTTAAAAGAAAAAAAATTGCAGACATATATTTGCCTGAGCAATGTAGCATATCTACAAGAATAAGAAGGTTAAAATTGGTTCCACATCCAGTCAGGTACATGAACCTCAAGCACAAATCAGAACAAGAGGCTATAAATATAATCTTAAGGCTAGATGCACTATAAGTGTGTGAAACTTCAAAGAAAAAGGAAGCCTAAACAAAGGAGGTAAAAAAAGTCTCTCCATAAACAGGAAGCTAGAAAAAAAAAATCTACTGCCTCTTGATGAAAAGTCTGATGGCTTGAGGAACGGAAAGAGCACCGGAATCACTCTGTTCAGCACTTCAGGAGTTGCGTCCTGGTTCCTGATGGAAGCAGTCTGAACTCTTTGTGGAGAGGATGGGAAGAGTTTCATCTGACAGCTTACACTTTGTTCCATGCCCTCTCATTTAAGATGAGCCCACACACCCTCTGGTTCAGACCCTGATCTGGGCAAGTATCTACAAAACCACTACCTTCATCTTCATTCCATGTGGCTCTTCATTTGTTATTCATGATTTATCAAGCATAAAACATAAGCATTGGTTTCTAAAAGCTATTGTGTTATTTTCACCTTTTTATCTGCCACTGCCCTACATCTCAGTTTGGACTGATGCTGAAAAACATGCAGATCTGGTGACTGTAGCCAGACAGCTCCAAACAGTCCAAACTTTGTGAATAGAGCTGTAACATTTTCAAAAAACGCTCTGACAGCCGTTCTAGTGTTGTCATGATTATCAAGTGACTGTACCCTGATACAGGAAGTATGTGTCAAGAACACTTCATCCGCACAGCAACAATTTCCTCTGCACAGTTGCCCTGCTATTCTGTTCAGGTCATACAAGGAAAATGGAGTGGTGCAAGCAGTAAAAAAAAAATGTCACATGCACCATGCAGAAAAACACAAATCTAATGAGTCAACATCCACTGATTTCCTCCCACCCACCCCTTCCCCCATCCCACCCACCCCTTCCCCCATCCCACCCATCCCTTACCCCATCCCACCCATCCCTTACCCCATCCCACCCACCCCTTCCCCCATTCCACCCACCCCTTTCCCCATTCCACCCATCCCTTTCCCCATCCCACCCATCCCTTCCCCCATCCCACCCATCCCTTACCCCATTCCACCCACCCCTTTCCCCATCCCACCCATCCCTTACCCCATCCCACCCACCCCTTCCACTATCTCACCCATCCTACCCACCCCTTCCCCCATCCCACCCATCCCTTACCCCATCCCACCCACCCACCCCTTCCCCCATCCCACCCACCCCTTACCCCATCCCACCCACCCCTTCCCCCATCCCACCCACCCCTTCCCCCATCCCACCCACCCCTTCCCCCATCCCACCCACCCCTTCCACTATCTCACCCATCCCACTCATCCCTTCCCCCATCCCACCCACCCACCCCTTCCCCCATCCCACCCACCCACCCCTTCCCCATCCCACCTTACCCTTCCCCCATCCCACCCACCACTTACCCCATCCCACCACCCCTTACCCCATCCCACCCACCCCTTACCCCATCCCACCCACCCCTTACCCCATCCCACCCACCCCTTACCCCAGCCCACCCACCCCTTCCCCCATCCCACCCACCCCTTCCCCCATCCCACCCATCCCTTACCCCATCCACCCACCCACCCCTCCCCATCCCACCACCCCTACCCCATCCCACCCACCCCTACCCCATCCCACCCACCCCTCCCCCATCCCACCCACCCCTTCCACTATCTCACCCATCCCACTCATCCCTTCCACCATCCCACCCACCCACCCCTTCCCCCATCCCACCCATCACTTCCCTCATCCCCCCCACCACTTCCCCCATCCCACCCACCCCTCACCCCATCCCACCCACCCCTCACCCCATCCCACCCACCCTACCCCATCCCACCATCCCTACCCCATCCCACCACCCCTCCCCCATCCACCCACCCCTCCCCCATCCACCCACACCTCCCCCATCCACCCATCCCACTCATCCCATCCCCCATCCCACCCACCACCCCTCCCCCATCCCACCCACCCCTCACCCATCCACCCACCACTCCCCCATCCCACCCATCCCTACCCCATCCACCCACCCCCCCATCCCACCCACCCATCCCCCATCCCCACCCCATCCCACCCCACCATCTCACCCCATCCCACTCATCCCATCCCCCATCCCACCCACCCACCACTCCCCTCCCACCCACCACTCCCCCACCCCACCCACCCCTCACCCCCATCCCACCCACCCCTCACCCCACCCCACCCACCCCTCACCCCACCCCACCCACCCCTCACCCCATCCCACCACACCTCACCCCATCCCACCACACCTCACCCCATCCCACCACACCTCACCCCATCCCACCACCACTCCCCCATCCACCCACCCTCACTCCCAACCCACCCACCCTCACCCCCAACCCATCCACCCACCCTCACCCATCCCACCACCCCTACCCCATCCACCCACCCTCCCCCATCCCACCCACCCTCCCCCATCCACCCACCCCACCCCATCCCACCCACCCACCCCATCCCACCACCCACTCCCCATCCCACCCACCATCCCCCATCCCACCACCCACCCCATCCCACCACCCCTACCCATCCCACCCACCCCTACCCCATCCACCCACCCTCACCCCATCCCACCACCCCTACCCATCCACCCACCCCACCATCCCACCCACCACCTCCCCCATCCCACCCACCCACCCCATCCCCCATCCCCCACCACTCCCCCATCCCACCCACCACTCCCCCATCCACCCACCCCTACCCCATCCCACCCCACCATCCCCCATCCCACCACCCACCCCTCCCCATCCACCCACCACTCCCCATCCCACCACCACTCCCCCATCCCACCCACCCTTCCCCATCCCACCCCATTCCCCATCCCACCCACCACTCCCCCATCCACCCACCCTTCCCCATCCACCCACCACTTACCCCATCCCCCACCATCCCCCATCCCACCCACCACTCCCCCATCCCACCACCCTTCCCCATCCCCCACCACTCCCCCATCCCCCACCCCACCCCATCCCACCACCACCCTTCCCCATCCCACCCACCACTCCCCCATCCACCCACCACTCCCCCATCCCACCCACCACCCCATCCCACCACCCACCCTCCCCCATCCCACCCACCACTCCCCCATCCACCCACCACTACCCCATCCACCCACCACCCCTCCCCCATCCCACCCACCACTCCCCCATCCCACCCACCACTTCTCCCATCCCACCCACCACTCCCCCATCCACCCACCCCTACCCCATCCCACCCATCCTTCCCCATCCCACCCACCCTTCACGCCATCCCACCCACCCCTTACCCCATCCCACCCACCCCTTACCCCATCCCACCCATCCCTTACCCCATCCCACCCATCCCTAACCCCATCCCACCCACCCCTTACCCCATCCCCCACCCCTTACCCCATCCCACCCACCCCTTCCCCCATCCCACCCCAGATAACCCTGTGAGTCAGGGGGCTAAGAATTGACCCACCACCTCTCCCTATGACATTCGTAAGAGGCAAATAAATAGGGACATTGTGACTTGCATCTACTCTAAACTATTCTAGTGATTTTCGTGATCAATGGCTCTACAGCCTACAAAGGCTGATAGGCCGTAAAACACCATCCACCCATCCATCCCATCCATCCATCCATCCATCCCATCCCATCCCATCCCACCCCATCCCAAACATTGTACAGAATGCTGAGTGTTTTCAATAAAATGAATGCAAACAAAGCCTGCAAGACCAGCAAAAATCACATTAAATCCTTAGCAGGAAAAAGTTGGTAAATTAACAAAAACAGAAGACTTAAAGATGTTTACACAAACAACTCTGTCTCAGCTATTCCCTCCATTTTCCCTCCCTTTAGCCACACAAGGCAAATGGTGTGCCCCTGGTATAAGTACAAATGTAGCACTTTCACCTCCATCCAAGCAAGCATCACATTAAAACAGCAAAGCAACAGTATGCCCACCTTTCGCTGCATCTCTGACACTTCCGCAGAGGGTTTGTCCCAGAGTTGGTACGGAATGCCCAGTTCCACCTTCACTCCCTTGTCTCTGCAGCAGAAAGGAAAGGTGGAGATGAGGCGTCTCAGCAAAGCCAGCGGCACTGGTGTCGTCACTGCTCACAACTGCTCTGCCAGAGCCAAAAAAATCCTTGATTCTTCACACCAGAAGTAAATGGGGTGCATGAAAAGGGGGAAAGATTTGTTTCATTTATAACTCACTGCAACTAAGAGTGATGGAAGTACTGCATACTGGGCAAATGCCATTGAAAGAACTGCATTCTTGACAAATCAAAGGTGTTCAACTCTCTCTCTGTCTCTCTCTCTCTCTCTCTCTCTCTCTCTCTCTCTCTCTCTCTCTCTCTCTCTCTCTCTCTCTCTCACCACACACACACACACACACACACACACACACTCACACACAAACAAACACACACACAAACACATGCACACACACACACACAAACACATGCACACACACACACACACACACACAAACACACACACACACAAACACACACACACACACACAAACACACACACACACACACACACACACACACACACACACACACACATGCATTCATAAACACCTATAAGACTTCTTCTTTTAATGTCTTCATTTCCAGCAGGACTCTTTTCCAAAGCCACAAAGCAGATGTTCCACTCTATTGGCCAGATCATGAGCCTAGAATAGGCAATGACTTCAGTGCTTCCAGAAGAAACACCACGAGACTGCAGATCGTCCTCTCCACACAGAATTCCACTCCTGACTCCTGCCTTGTAGTCAAAGACTCTGGCCTCCAAAATCCCACACACAAATTCCACTGATCTCTCACACCACATCCCATGAATATTTCAAACACCAACTTTTCTAGAACTGCAATATGATCTAACTCTCTGTAAGTGCAATCACTTACCTTTATTCAGCTCATATAACCCTCTGTAAGTCACTTTTCGTCTTGCATTGCAAAGTTTCTGTTTACATAGCCAATTAAATTACCAGTGCCAGTGAATGCAACTATAATTTCCATATTGTTAATGAATAAAGTATGTTATATTATGTAATGTGATGTGATGTGATGTGATGTGATGTGGTGTGGTGTGGTGTGGTGTGGTGAGGTGTGGTGTGGTGTGATTGTATGGTATGGTATGGTATAGTGTGGTATGGTATGGTACTGTGTGGTATGGTAAGGTATGATTTGGTTTGGTATGTCATGTCATGGTATGGTATGGTATGGAATAGTAAGGTATGGTTTGGTTAGGTATGGTATGTGTATGGTATGGTATGTGTATGGTATGGTATGTGTATGGTATGGTATGGTATGGTATGGTATGGTATGGTATGGTATGGTATGGTATGGTATGGTATGGTATGGTATGTCTTGTCGTGGTATGGTATGTCATGTCATGTCATAAACTCACACCAGGCCATGGAGGGTCTTCATGGTCTCACTCATGCCTTTGGCGTAGCGCTGGCTTCCCTTCCGCTCTGCGTGCACGTTGTACTCCAGCAGCTTGTCACAAATGGGGGGCTCACTCAGAGCCTCTATCAGTCGCAGCTCTCTGTAGCATGGAGCATAGAGCATTAGTAAGGGGAAAAAGCTGCTCCCAGGAAATTTTCTCAAATGATGTTTCACTGCTCTTACAGGGTGTTGTGCATCAGTAGTCATGGTTACTGTAGCCTGACCGACTTTTTTTCTCTCTGCCAACCCTTAACTTTTTTTTAATCATGAAAAAAGAAGAAGAAAGAAATCGATAATAACAATGAACTGCGTGCTGATCCATTTTCCCAGTCCTATTTTCACTCTGGAAACCCACTATTTAAGTTATTTTTAAAAACTTTTTTGGCAAAAGAGATATGTTGATTTATGTTGAATCTGGCCTTTTCTAAAAGCAAAATTAAACAAATTAATTTTAAAATATTACTTTTAAAAAATGCAGGCCAACAGATGGACCTTTTTTTCTGTGTAACCACAACTGTTTATTTGGGGAGACCCTGTCAATATCATTTGCATATTCTTTACCAGGAGAAAAATGGGAACATTTAATCAAATTTGCACATATCAATCTTTTATTAATTTGTTTCATTCATGCATGTCATATCAAACCATGGTATCTGCCAACACAAAATATGTTCTGTTGGTGAAGAAAGTTCTGATAGAGAATTTAGCAATACTGGTACACCTGAATCTTACAAGTAACAGGGCTCAAACACTGCCTGTGTGAGGTGCTTTCCCTGAAACATCAAAAGGTAAAGGTGCTCTTTATTATATTGCAACTTTCCACCCGTTGATAGATGCTCAAACTGCACTCTTTTACCCCCTGGTGAAAGGGCTACTTAATTAATTTCTCACACCAACACCATCTCAACTCCCTGGGGAGCATGCAACCAGGCCGCAAATGAGCTTTCCATCTCAGCCCTCACAGGTACCCGTTTTACTCCTGGGCAGGGAAGAAGCAACGCAAATAAAGCACTTTGCTCAAGGACACAACTCTGTGATCCACATAGCTCTGAACATCACACCCACTATCCACTAGAGACTACAGGCAATCGAGATAACCACTCAGCCCTAAACTGGATCATGCCCACCCAATGAAGTTCTAAGACACATGAATCAGTTTTCTGGCAATCTCAGTAACTAAAAACCAAGGCCAGTTTTTACAAACTTGCCATAGAGCTACTCAGGTCTATTTCAACACTGAGGCATACCAGCTCTTGCGATATACACTAGAAAAACAAAATAAAATCAACAGCAATATGCAAGTATGAAAGTAATGTCCTGGCGGGTCTTTCGGCAGAACAACTAAACTGTCTGCAACGAGTTCAAAACAGTGCGACACATCTGGTTCTTATGAAGGGCAAGCGCGATCATGTGACACCCCTCCTGTAACATCTACACTGGCTTCCCGTTAATTTCCGCTGCCAGTACAAAATTGCTGTTTTGGCATACAATTATTTTTATTCAACCCTTCCAGCATATCTTTTGGCCTCCCTTTGTACCTATCACCCTTCCCGTTCTCTCCGCTCATCAATTGGAAAAGCTTCTGAAAATTCCAAAGCATAGTACCAAGTCTTTCGGAGAGCGTAGTTTCAGTTTCATTGCCCCTAGTGTCTGGAATTCCCTGCCGGCTAGCCTACGTGATGCACCGACTATGTCCATATTTAAATCTCAGTTAAAAACCCATATGTTTTGTCTTGCTTTTCTGTAACCTCCTAGTGGTTTTTTTCCAAGTCCTGGTATGATAGTCGTACGAGTGTTGTGCTATCTAGTATGACTGACGAGTAACTGCATGTAAATGTGGCTATGCCCGTGCATTGAGTTCTTGCAAGAAATGCACGTTATAAATGCTATTTATTATTATTGTTGTTGTTATTGTTATTGTTGTTATTATTGTTGTTGTTGTTGTTGATGTTATTATTATTATTATTATTATTATTATTATTATTATTATTATTATTATTATTATTATTATGTGTGACAGTGGCACATTGAAAACACTCATAGTAAGTTCTGTACATATTTATAAGGCATATTAAAAAATATATCCTGAGGATCGCAGCAAAATTTGGAAGAAAATATAGGGGGGAAATTGTTTCAAAATGTAACATTGAGATGTGATTTTGTGAGGCCATAAGACAAATAGTGTCCAGACTCACGATTTCTTGTAGGCGATCTTCTTCTTCCTGGTTTCCAGCCCGTGCCCCGTCTCCAGCACCTCCCTGGAACGTCCTGTCTCCCCCAGTCTTCCCTGCAGCTCTGTCACCAGGAACTTGCACACTGCCACAGAGATTGCACACAAACATTGACATTGCACACAAACATAGAATTTGCACATAGACCTTGCACACAAACATAGACATTGAATACTACCATGGATATTGCACTCTTGCCATAGACATTGCACACAAACATAGACATTTCATACAGACATTGCTCACTGCTTTGGACATTGCACACAAATACATACATGTACATAGCACACTGTCACAGACATTGCACACATGCATGGTCACTGCACACAAACATAGACATTGCACACAAACACAAACATTGCACACAAAAATAGACATTGCACACAAACATAGACATTGCACACATAGACACTGCACACTGCTACAGAGATTGCGCACAAACATATACATTGCACACTGTCACTGACATTCCACGCAGGCATTGACATTGCACACTGTCGATCAATGTCACAGTAATTGCATACTGCCATAGGTGTTACCCAACACAGCCATAACTGTCAAATTTGTCTGCACATTCGTCCTTTTTTCGTGCGATTTCTATGAGGCGGACCCAAATACTTAAAACTACATTAATTTATCTAACTATCAACTTGGTGAAATGGTTAATAAAACAACTGTTTTCATTGAAAAGACAAGTTGACTAAAACCCCATGGTCATACATCGCAACAATCAACATTTATATTTCTATGACAAGAAACTCCTTCGCACGCAAGCATGAATTTCCTTCCTTTTCCCCACGCAACCGCTAGCTTATTGTTGGAGAATATCACATTTGAATCGGCGCAGATCGACAGACGATGATCTATCCAGTACAGCAACCACGCTAGCTCGATATACGAACGAGACACTACCTTCGCAAAGTGTCGGCGTTTTAACTGGGCTATCATCGTCTCCATTTGCAGTTGTTACAGACGAGACCAGAGCCAGCAAGCAGAGGACCAGACAGGGCAACCATCGCTTCGGCTCCATATTGCTGTCTCGAAGGAAGTAAAGAAGGGAAATCCCTCAGCATGTGCTTCCGGCTGGATGCGTGTTGTGTTATTATTTGATTGGTTATCAGAACAACTTGATGCATGCTGATTGGTTGACCCCGACCTGTCATCTATAAATAATATTTTCCTCAGGCGTCTCTCGAAAACGTAAAATGTGCAAATGCACTGATTCGCAGCAGACATAATTGTGTTTTAATTTACAAATGCTGCCAGATTAGCTTGTTAGCTATCGATGGGCTTCTGTAGTTTTAGTCTTCAT
Source organism: Theodoxus fluviatilis (assembly GCA_034096865.1). Classification (NCBI taxonomy): domain Eukaryota; kingdom Metazoa; phylum Mollusca; class Gastropoda; order Cycloneritida; family Neritidae; genus Theodoxus; species Theodoxus fluviatilis. The sequence goes on along the minus strand of JAWQFJ010002103.1, from coordinate 43,135 downwards.
ACAGGAGCCAGAGACATCACAGAGGCAGAAGAACGTTCGTTTTCGATTTCGTGAAGAACAACACTGCTGAGTACGAAGTTCAGCTACAGCTGCTGCTGCCGCTGTCGTCACCTCCGGCGGTGTAGCATTCAGCGTGGCTGAGACTAGTATCTCTGTGTTCAGAATGGCGGTGTAGTTGTCGTCGACGTTGTCTTTCGTCGCACTCGTCGTCATTGTAGCTGCTGTTGTCGCCGTTGTCACAAACTTTTCCCAGTGGATTAGTTGATTCTGCGATCGACTACCGAGGAGTTTTATTTAGATAACTAGCAGCGGTGTCCGGTCTTCGACCCAGTTGTAATTTAGTCACGACTAAAATTTTAAACTCGCACCATAATACTCATCTCAACATCTGATCGACCTTTGACAGGCGGAGATAGGCGAGCATGCTTTGGGGTTCAATGATGTGCGAGGCGCAGTGCCGTGGTTTTCCCTGGGACGGGAAGAATCTGGGTTTATCCCTCCAGGTTTACTGGAGGTCCTACAGACTTTATCCCTCCAGGTTTACTGGAGGTCCTACAGACTTTATCCCTCCAGGTTTACTGGAGGTCCTACAGAC
>JAWQFJ010002103.1:27500-35000 GCA_034096865.1 Theodoxus fluviatilis | reverse complement strand
CTAAAAAGAGACGGCACCCGCCACTCCGCCTGACTGAATTGGCACACCCGGGCAGTTATGCTAAGATCCGGCCGCGTAAATATATCTGCGTTTTGTGACAAACGTCTTGCTCGGCGGTACTGTACTCCATGCACCTTAACGGTGCGCGTGATTCGGGTGTAATCTTAAGGTAAGACACGGGTCGAAAAGTTGGGAAAATTTCATATCTGGACGTTTTTGAGATAACATCAGTTTTGAGTAGTTCAAACACTCGCAAATGCCCCCACGTGGTTTTTTCGACCTGTCATTCGAAAATTAGTTGAATAAAATGGCTTTTAAAAACATCACTCCTCGTAAAAAACGTTAAAACGTCATTGGTGCAGCGTATTTTATGACTTTTGAAAAAATTGTAACTTTCGATCTATTCTACGAAGAGGTTCACGCCCGGTACCGTTGGAAAGCTCGTCTTTTCGATCGAGCACAGCAAGGGAAATAACTCCGCCAACTATAGTGGTCTATTTTTAGTTGATGATTTCAAACAGCGTACACAGGGTTGTTTGGAAACTCACTAGCCAATCATTGAGCTTAGAGAGGGAATTCCACTTGTTTCAACCAATCAGAGACTCTGAAGCGAGGATTCCCTGGCCCACAATGCATCATAAACATGGCTGCCGCTTCAACGCTAATTCTCTCAGTTCGTTTTTGTTTCGCACCAAATCGAATAAATTCGACTTCAATCAAACAATCAGAGAATGCCCATGAGTGAATAAACTCAACATTATGCTGCGACCGAAAAATAGTGGGCGAAGAGAGCAGCTTGCGGCTGCACGCACCTCGAAAATACTTCGCGGTCAAGGTCGAAAGTCTAGTTCTACTTCGTCAACGCCTGCGTTGACAGTGCCATCGCGATCGCTGCCTCCTCGTCCGTCCCTCCATCTCAACTGCCTCGATTCCGGAAGAAACTTCAAAGACATCGGCATCAAGGAGGAAGATACAGATGATGCAGGCAGAAGCGAAGCAGCTGATTGAAACCGATCAAAAGTGGGTCAACGTGCACTTAGATCAGCTGAGTGAACTGATGAACGATGTTCTTTGCTCGAACTGTTTTCTGTCTGGTCTTACCATCAGCATACTATACGATGAAAACAATGGCTTAGCCAGCAAACTTTGCTTGAAATGTGGAGCCTGTAATGCCAGAAGAATGAAGAAAGCTAATGTGGCAGCCTCTGTTCAGGCATAGCAACAGCGCCTACACCATGTGGCTTCATGCCTTCAACTCAAGGCATCAGAAGAGGAGGCTTCAGGAGGAGGAAGAAGGAGAAACCTATGGTGCTGGAATGGCAGACTGACTTGTTGTTGAATCATTCACAGCATGTGTCTCCCTGAAGTTGCCTTTATTGACCTTTGCATTTCCTGTGTAGTAGTAGGACTGATCCTTTCCTCTTGAGCATGAACTTTTCCATCCCTGCATTTTTTTGTACTAGGGACTGACTCACTGCACAAAAACACTAAAAACTGGAAACTGCAAGTTCAGTTTCATTTTTAGCATGTGTAGTCCTGCTGGATGAATGTATGAATAAATGAAACAAGTTTTAGCCATGATGGATAGTTTTAGTAGGACTTATGCATGACTAAAAGTTGTTTTTGCCATTTTCTCAAAATGTGTTTTTTTCATAGAGTTCAAATCAATTAATTACTAAAACTCATCACAGGAATAAAGCCATCACCTTGAATCTTGGCAGTTTGATTTATGACATGTATTGCTAGATTTTTATAGAAGGATTTCTAAATAAACCAGTTTTTAATGGTATTTTTTGCCAGAGAAAATATGAAAATGATCTAAAAATTGCTAACGGATGCATTCATTTTCTTTAAAATTCTGTAGAAAAATAAATATTCACTATTTCAAAAAATCCTTCTATAAAAGTTTAGTTTGAGTGTGTCTGTGCATTTTTGTGAAAACAGAGCATGTTTATAAGTAGTAGTTTGAAAGTTATAAGCTTTTTAAAAACATATGTTTGGCGGCCATCTTGGATTGTTTCCATAGCAACCGTGAGCAGTATTTAGTAATTGAACATAGTTTTATGTTTGCCAAGCTATATACTTCAAAACCATATAGTAACAATTGATCATAGTATTGGCTTAATTTTTTGTCCTATTGCACCCCCATGTCTGGCCTTAAGCTAAACGACGTTTATTGGCGCTGCTGAAATGGTCGAAGTCGGAAACATTCGGAACGTCGTTTAGCTTAAGATTACACCCGAATCACGCGCACCGTTAAGGTGCATGGAGTACAGTACCGCCGAGCAAGACGTTTGTCACAAAACGCAGATATATTTACGCGGCCGGATCTTAGCATAACTCCCCGGGCGTGCCAAGTCAGTCAACGGTCGCGTTTTATAAAACCAGACTACAAATAGACTACAGGGAGGTGACTCCCATATTATTTCCAGCAGGGGAGACGGCTTTTCACGGGGAAAAACTTTTTTGAACGCTACATTATGTGTTAAACGACACAAATGCACCAAAAACACAAAAACTCGTAAAGCAACTAATGCGTCGTTTGTCGGGATATATTCCATGCGAAGAACAGGTGCAGGAGCGGTAAATCGCATAAAGAGAGAGCCGGGCAGATAACTCTGCGACGATTTCCGGTTCATACTTTTGGACGGTTCATACTTTGGGTCGTTACAAGGCCAGTAGCGATGCGCATCGATAGGTATTAACAATGTTCAGAGATTAGCCTTCACGATAAGCGCTGGCGGAGCACAAGGCTTTTCTCCCCATTGAACCTGTCCGCGCAGGCGCTCGCCGTGAGCGCTCGTCTCTGAACTGCGTTGATAGCAATTGATAGCAATTGATAGCAAGTGATAGCAATTGCTAACCTCTGGAGAACGCGCCGGAGGTCCCAAGCAGTACCTGTGACCCACCGATAAAAATACTTCTCGATGTGTCCGACTCACATCATGTCTGCTGTCGATGCATGCGTCCACCATGTCAACATGGATGAGTTGGTGGGTGGATGGGTGAATGGATGGATGGATGGAGGGAGGGAGGAAGGGGCGGACAGAGGGACGGACGGGTGGATAGATATATGAATGGGTGGGTGGGTTTGTGGATAGATGGATGGAAGGGTGGGTTTGTGGATGGATGGATGGATGGATGGATGGATGGATGGATGGATGGATGGATGGATGGATGGATGGATGGATGGATGGATGGATGGATGGATGGATGGGTGGATGGGTGGGTGGGTGGGTGGGTGGGTGGGTGGGAAGATGGATGGATGGATGGGTGGGTGGATGGATGGATGGATGGGTGGGTGGGTGGGTGGGTGGATGGGTGAGTGGGTGGATGGGTGGGTGGGTGGGTGGATGGATGGATGGATGGATAGATGGATGGATGGGTGGGTGGGTGGGTGGGTGGGTGGGTGAATGGAGTTTTACAGCCTATCAGCCTGTGTTTGCTAGTCAAGACCGCTGATCTCGAAAAATCAATATATCTGGTTGGAATAAAAGCAAGTCAAGATGTTCCTACTTATTTGCCTCTTACGAATCGCGTAGAAAGATGTGGTGTGCCGGTCCTTACCCCCAAAGCACAGGGGGGAACATGGAGACTTATTCAGCAAGATGTCGTACCCTGTCGCCTGCGTGACTGAGGAGAATTAGGATGGCAGACAGTAAAGTCATCCCGAACTGGGACTGAACCACGGCACCCAATCGCCTCGCACAGTCGCCTCGCTCAGTCGCCTCGCTCAGTCGCCTCGCACAGTCGCCTCGCTCAGTCGCCTCGCACAGTCGCCTCGCTCAGTCGCCTCGCACAGTCGCCTCGCACAGTCGCCTCGCACAGTCGCCTCGCACAGTCGCCTCGCACAGTCGCCTCGCACAGTCGCCTCGCTCAGTCGCCTCGCACAGTCGCCTCGCACAGTCGCCTCGCACAGTCGCCTCGCACAGTCGCCTCACACAGTCGCCTCGCTCAATCGCCGACAGATCGAGCCGCTAAGGGTAAATCCCTATCTTTAAAAAATGCGTTTGTTTGTGAATTTATCTGTTCCCCTGTTGTCAGTGTACTCTTGAGATTCCGTGTCGTGGTTCAGTTCCTTCACTTTACTGCTATTGTCCATTGTCACGATCTAAAATATATGTGCGTCCCCTTAACAAAACTGCAGTGTTCACACGATTCGTGTTATGTATTCATAGGGATATGAGCTGGTGTTGGACTTTGACTTCCACAAGAATTATAGACAAACTGACGTAAGTCCAACTTCTTAGTTTGATACACAAGGTTTCGGAGCCTGAGAGCTCCTTCGTCAGGGGACAAGTGAGAGACATATGGGTTGAAATAATTAGCCGTAAGGGGTGAGAACATCTCTAGAGGGTATGTATTACTTTACTATCATCAGAGCGTTACTGTATAACAGGGTTTTGAGGGAATGAGTGGAGGTAGTGATTCAAAGACGATGCCTGTGATGACGACAGGATCTTGCGTATGGCTTCCCGCTAGCTGCTTGTTGACACACACGTTTTGTTGACCATTCTGAACATTTGGTGACGACATGTGCTTGAAATGTTTAATAACAAGCATACGTGGTGTGTCGTTCTTCTTCAATGGGCGTTACGCTCACTGCGTTTTCTCATTCAACATCACAGCAAGGCAAGCCTTGACTCTCATTTTTATTTCTTGTACGTCTGCGTCACACCTCAATAGATATTGCCCTCCAGATTCAACTCCCGTCCCCACCCTTCCTTCTGTTGATCCCACCGTCAGTCACCCTCCCCCACCCACACGTATATACGCAGTCGACACTGCACCTTGTTTGCAAAGACAGTTTCTTCTTGTTACGTTCTGAGGTATCGTCCGTCAACCACATGATAACTAACAAGCGTGCGTGCAAAGTGGACGCAATGAGTACAGCATTGAGCAACTTGTTTGTTCATCAATATACATTTATTCTGTTTCAAGAATGCAACAAGCGCTCTGTAGGTACGTTGTTTTGAAGTGAATATTGGAAAGATATTTTTTAAGTATTGGTGGTTTTGTAGGTCATCATTTTTAGGGTGAAGTGCCCTATACTTGGCCATTGAGTCTTCAGGCAAGCTGGATGGATGAAGTTGTACAGGTCATCAACCTATATGTACGTCCTTTGATTACCCAAATCAATGGTGTTATCAGAGGTAAGTCAGCAATTCCCCAGGCATTCGACTTTTGGGAATCGAGTAGGGAGACACGACGGAAATATCCTTACTCCCCGTCCTGCACTGGATACTACTAGTAAGATCAAACTTGTCATGACCAATTCACTGCAATCAAAATGCATGACTGCTGATCTCGTTGCTTGCGTGCCTTACTAACTCTAGGTGAGAAAGGGACTGCCCCTCCTCCACCTCCTTCTTCTCTTCCTCCACCGTCCAGAAATAATTACATCAGTGAGTAACTTTTTCTAATATCCCAGCACCCTTTGGAATACCCTACTGCACCAGTATGTCCAACTCTGATGCATCTGTATTCCTGTATCGCAGTTCACCATTTTCTTCCTCTCTCTTTCCATCAAAATAACAAAGAGAATTCCCTTGTTTTCTTAATGTCATCTGTGTAATGAATTTGCAATGTGCATGTGCTTCTTGAATCACTGTTGATTTTGTTTTCTGCTAGATGTCATAATGGGAGTTTCCAGTTATATTTTCTCTTCATTCATGAAAAGCTTACCAGCTTTTCTTGTTTTGTCTTGGATTGTATCTTCTTTTCATTTGGTGCAATGAGCCAAGGGAACCTCAACACTAGTTCATGTATAAAGTGCTGCACTGGAACTGCTAATGATTTGCATGCATTGCATGGCTAGCTTACTCACTGCATGACTGCCTGTAGATATTGAAATGGATCTTCCGCCTCCTCCTCCGACTTCTCTTCCTCCATCGACCAGAGCTAGCGCTGCCCGTGAGTAACTTCACTAATATTCTTCAGCATAACTCATATTTTCAAAGAGAGTTACGTATTTGAATGTGCGTTAGGGTTAGAGTTTGTCACAGACCTCGGTAGCTCAGTGGTTAGAGCACTTGGACGTTAGAACGTTCACCAGAGGGTCGCAGGTTCCGTCCTGGGCCCGTATCCAGAACGGCGATTTATCTTTTTAACACTCGATTTATCCCCTAACCCCGGGTTATCTTCATCGGTTAGATAAGGTACGCTCGTCAGAGGATCCTAGGTTGTGCTTTGCTATATATACTGGTTTCCAGCCAAGGGAGAGCGGAACAGACAGTTGGAATTGCCTGAGTTGAGAGATAAATCGGGGTTAAAATAACTCGCCGTTCTGGATACGGGCCCTGCCTTGAGGTAGGATTTTTTTATCAGTGTCTCGACCGTGAATAATTTCCGTGCGAAGCCGGGCGCTGATTGGTTTTCGAAACTAGGTCCACGCCATTCAGTTATTTGATACCAAAGACGTGTTTGATGATACCATCATATAGCTCAATCGTGCGCACGTTTTTCTATTCCCGCGTTGCTTTTGCTGATTGGCTGTTGAGAAATGTGGCTCTGCGGAAATGTTGGACGCAGCACTTCTTCACGCTCACAGTCTGCATGAAATTAAGTTTTCCCTAAGAATATGTCTCAGTTTGATATAATAATAAGTCAGTATCTAAACGCAATGCGCAAGGATACAGTGGGTCCTATTTATAGGTAGCCAATCAACAGAAAGCCGCGACAAAGATAAATGTATCGCGACCAGTCAGCTCTCGGCTTCGCTCGGGATTTAAACGTGTGCGTCTCCTGCATAGTATTAGACTTGTTTTTCATGTCAGTCTCGGGACAGCGTGAACGACAATGAATCGATTTATGGTTGTTGGAAAGATGTTACAAAACGCTCACTGCCGTACAGAGAGTCTGGACGTGCAAGGCCAGAAATAATGACGTCAAACATCAGTGACGTCTACGAGCTGTCTATATAGAGAGCATTTGTCAAATACCTCAGCGGCCCAATGGTCAGAGCACTTTGAAGTTTCCTGGGAATTCACGGTTTCGATCCCTGCCTGAGTATGGAAAAATGTACATGTCCCCTACAGAGTGACCAGATGCTTCGGGAAAGTAGACATCACTCTGAGAGGGTGAACCTATTTTCTTTTCCATGCTCTGCATAATTAAATCAGGGCAGGATGGGTTTTTTCTCTAGCCAGGCCTGACGCTACAACCTGTAGGTGATGCTAGTGTCTGATAGTCGTAGCAGCATCTCAGTGCAGACTGCACGCGCCGGCGTTATCAATAGTTTGACATCCATCAACTTCGTGATTTGCTATATCATTTATCTCTAAGCTTGTATTTTTGGTTTTGCTGTAATTCGGAAACGAGATAACAGAAAGCCTCCAATATGTCATAGATTGTTCCTTCGATGAAAACCTGACGTTGCACAAAATTTTATCAGGATCAGTTTTGAGCGTTTTGAGTTATTTTGCCGAATAACTAACTAACTAACTAATTAACTAACTAATTAACTAACTAACTAACTAACAAATGAAACGAAGGTAAACA
>JAWQFJ010002103.1:20000-22500 GCA_034096865.1 Theodoxus fluviatilis | reverse complement strand
CCCAGACAACCTATCCACGTACATGTGAGCTGGTCGCCATGACAACAACGCCAGAGCCCGGATGTATGTCAACATGGCTGCTACTTTTCTCGGTGTGAATATTGGACTTCCTTTCAAGTTGCACCGAGACCGGAAGGAGTGTCTCTTTGGTTGGACATGAATGATTGTGGAATCTGACTTTGGGTATGATGGGAGTGATTACCTTCTACTTACATGGAACTGTGATTCCATTTTCGTCCTGGACAATGGGAAGATCAATGCGGCAATATCGAGCCAGCACGGACTATGCCACATGATTCTTGAGGTAAAAGGTTGAAAACAAGCAAGCAGGCTTGTAAACAAACCCCCAAACAAACAACAAACAAACAAACAAACAAACACAGCCTGGATCGATTAGAATTCCCAGATCATGAGTTTAGGGGATGAATTGTTTAAGAATTGCTTTGTATAAATCCTGCTCCGCTTTTTCCATTTTTCTGTTAAGAGACCATCGGTATTCTCATACAGCATGATGATGAATATATGTACGAAGGCCAAGACGTTTGGTGGACAGCAGAAGGAAGTTTGTTGTTGCAGGCAATATATGTATTCTGGATGGTCCAGATAGTGTGCACATCAAGCAAAGGGATTGAATACTTCATAAAAGATTTCCCCACAGAAATGAGAGAGACTGGAAACATGATAAATAGCTGTGTAGGGCCTTCATTGTTCATCTTTCATTGTATTTGCCCCTCCTTTCCCCAATTCATTGCAACTGTACTCACCTTTCCTTGCATACTTATCCCTAACTAACCACCTTCATTCCGTCCCATACATTTCACCCCCAGTTTCTCCCTCTCCTCCCACCTTTCCACATCACTCCGTGAGTCCTTCTTTCTCCAAGTGACATATTCTTCGCTATTCCCCTCCATTCTCCTTCTCTACCTACTGAGTAGCTTTCCTTAAAAGCTGTGGCGGTCCTCTTGAAGTAAGCAGACAATGCATTGTTCTGAGTAGTCCAGGTTGTATGCCACCTTGATGGATGGGATGGATGGATGGATGGGATTTTACGGCCCATCAGCCTTTGTAGGCTATGTTAGGCCATTTAAGCGCGATAATCACTAGAACAGTGTACAGTAACTGCAAATCAAGTCATGATGTCTCTATGTATTCGCCTCTTACGAATCGCGTAGGGAGACGCGGTGGGTCTATTCTGACCCCCAACCCACAGGGAGCCGCGGTGGGTCTATTCTGACCCCCAACCCACAGGGAGCCGCGGTGGGTCTATTCTGACCCCCAACCCACAGGGGTGGGGTGGCGGGTATCACATTGAGGGTAGAACGTGGACTCTTGTGCAACTCGGATCTATCTGCATGGAGAACGCATGGATTTGTCAGAATGATGAAAAATAATTTTGACGTATGTGCAACTCGGAAACAAGCTGTGAAGTGCTGGACTTATTTGTCACTAAAGCGCCTCTCTACCTACGCCCTTGTGTGGCTGTGGCATTCTAAGTTCTTAGCTGACTGGAACAAGTGTTTTTTTAAATAGTGATTAACAAGAAGATGTGTTTTTTTTCTCTTATGATGATGCACGCTTCAGACACATGATTGTTGACTGTTACCTTGACAGTTACCACTGCTTCATGCATTGGCATTTTAAGTTCTTAGCTGACTGGAAAAAGTTTTTTTAAAATAGTGATTAACAAGAAACTGTGTGTTTTTTTATCTTATGATGATGCACGCTTCAGACACATGACTTTTGACTGTTGCCTTGACAGTTACCACTGCTTCATGCATAGGCATTCTATCCTCATTTACATAGTGGTCGTTACGAATTCGTTTTGTTCGCATGAATGTATTTATAAGTCGATTTTTTTCAGTATTTGACCGGATTTATGCAGGGATGTTTTCAAAGTGCTCATACAGTCGATTTCTGTTATTTTGTTTTTAATATGAAACCCTCTTATGTTAGATCTGAACCAATATACTGCAACAATCAGACAATCAGACAATTCAATTTTCGGAGATTTACCCTTTGTACATGCACACGTGTGTCCGTTTGATAGGAGCATAAACGATTCTGATTAATCCGCAGAGTGTATACACTATTGTAGACCCGCACTCGTCTTTATTCAACATCCAGCGATATAAAGATGTTAAATTCTTCCCTGTGGGTAACGAGTCGTGTAATGGATAACACATGTGAGTATTTGAAGTCTTGAAATGTTTTTATTTTAAAGTATCTCAAAAATGTTCACTTTGGGCATTTGTTCCCCTTCCGCGAGGCCTTTGATACGAAATAATGGTTTCAGTGTTTCATCATCGGGAAGAAAGCATTAATGGTACTCCGTTAGATGGAGTGATCTTTGTGTGCGTATCATTGCTTCAGAATTTGGATAATATTTCATGTCCAAAACATATTTTATTATTCCCTTAATTAAGATGCGACGCACTTGCTTGATTAGACTGTATTGGATTAGTTTATCTTAGATAAGATAACATTAGATCACACTGGATGA
>JAWQFJ010002103.1:7500-17500 GCA_034096865.1 Theodoxus fluviatilis | reverse complement strand
AGGTTAATGATCTTTTCCCGTCTCGACGTCTCGTGGTAATCTCTTTGGCATCTTGGGGCCGCCCCTGGCTGAGCTGCTGAGGAAGGTCTTGAAAACCCAGCGAGCAGGGGCTTCAGCTGCTGAGGAAGGTCTTGAAAACCCAGCGAGCAGGGGCTTCAGCTGCTGAGGAAGGTCTTGAAAACCCAGCGAGCAGGGGCTTCAGCTGCTGAGGAGAAAGTCGGACGCTGTCAGCTGCACGCCGTATCAATCTCCACTTCTGCAACGGTAGAGTTGGTGTCGAAACTCGGGGTTGGGTTTATCGCTGTTCCCGCTATCGCATTGGTCATGTCGGAGCAGAAAGGTGAAGCGTTATCTGAGCATCAGGAGATGACACTGATGTCAGATGTTGAGAGCTGTTTTGCAGCGATGCGGCATGGCGTCTCGCTGTTGTCGAGTGAGTGACATGAGAAAAATCTGTCTCTGCTTCTGTCGATAAAACTGGAGCGGGTTAAAGTACACAATTCAAAAGTACGGGCACACTGAGACTAACTTTATGAGGTTCAATGCATCGATTGCTGTATCATATCATCATTATCTGATAAAAAATGAGACATGTTTGTGGATCATAAAATTAGCACGACTGGACAAAGATAACGCACTTTGTTTCTCCCAACAGTTCTTTGTTTGATCAGTGCAGGAGCATCCGAGGGTATGAAGTTGAAATGAGACCATGCTACCGAATAACGTTACAATGTTATGTTCTAAATATATTCTCCTAAGGATTGCATTTCATCAAGAATCTGTCGATGGACTGTGCTTATGAAATATGTAAAATTTCCTGCTTGTTTACGCTCCTAGTTGGGAAACAAAAGGACATACTCCAGAAAGATGAAAAGGTGCTACAAAACACGTGTTTTTCTTCCATCACATGTATAGGTTAGTTCAATGTAGTGTCTGTCTGGGGTGGAAGTCCCCAAAACAAATGTTCATGTATTTGAGCAAGAAATACAGTAGTAGTAGTAGTAGTAGTAGTAGTAGTAGTAGTAGTAGTAGTAGTAGTAGTAGTAGTAGTAGTAGTAGTAGTAGTAGATGATTTTTTTATATAGAAAAAGACATGTGAGTGCAGAAAGCCGGCGTCATCAATAGTTTCACGTCATCAGCTTCGTGATGAGTAAAACAAGTTCTCATTTTGGTCGTAACTTCAAAATGAAATCAAAGATCATCTCCAGAATTTAATGGACTGAATCTTGGGTAAAACCCTGACGTAGCACTTAAATTCATCAGAATCTGTTTTGAGCTTTTGGAGTTATTTTGTTCTTCATGAGAATCGCCACAGCCCATAACAATACAAGAGTTATGTGGCCAATCAGCTTGAAACCTCTGACAATCTTTGAAGATAAATGTCACGAGCTTTCGGAAAATAATGCTTTCTCTCATCCCACTGATTAGGAAGGAAAGCCAAGAAAAACAAAAACCGAATAGATAAAGAGACGATCAAACAAACAAACTGAAACACCATGTCACGACATGATGAACTCGACTATGAAAAATCTCAACAGCAATACGTATTCAAACACTGTGCCACAACATGCTTTTTTCTACGGAAGTGGTCGGAAGGACAAATGCGCAATAGAGCAACTGCGCATATGCTAATTTTGGCAGCACCGGGTAATTGTCTAATTTTAGAAACGCTAGGTTTTTTTCATGTTTAAATTTACGAGAATCATTTGTAAAGCGTGAGTGGGGAGTGGGATTGGGATGGAGTGGGGGCTGGGGTGAGTGGTGCTGGAGGTGGGAGTGAGTGGGAGTTGGGGGGGGGGGGGGAGGTATGTGGAGGTGGAGAGGTGGGGTTGTCAGCGCTTGCACTACAGAAAAGTTGAAGGGAGTCAGCAGTTATTGAAATGCACCCGTGTCACTAACTCCTGACCCCAGCTTCTGTTGCTTTATCTGTTGAGTCACGTACACAGTAACCTGGGGCACCTTTTGCTCTCCGCTCGATAACAAAAAGTCAAGTGTGCCTTTGAAAGTGTGGAAGTGATATCAACCTTTTGCATGCCACGTCCAAAGTCTATGAACACATGACAATAACACATGGAAGCGTGCACAACAGGAGTTTGTGATAGATAACGCCTGCATGAGTGACTGATTATCAAACTGTACATAGTCATTGCTTTGTTAACTTAACGGTGGGATTGTAAGATATATGGTATTATGACAAGTTTCTAGGAAAATAAGGTTTTGATCACTTTGTTATTGTCATAGATTTGTTTTAATTTCAGCGTCAGTCGTGGGATATTGTCGCTGATTTATTTGCTTTCACCCGTTTTGCATTCATTTGCTGCTGTAGATGGACAAAGGAAATGGCTGTAATAAAAGTCGTTGCACGCAATTTTGTATTTTTGATATTCATTTTTCAATAATCCGCTGTTTCTGAATGAATGTATAAATGAATAAACGAATGACTGAACAAATGAATGAACGAACGAATTAAAGAGTGAATGAACGAATGAATAAAAGAATGAACGAAAGAAAGAAAGAAAGAAAGAAAGAATGAATGAATGAATGAATGAATGAATGAATGAATGAATGAATGAATGAATGAATGAATGAATGAATGAATGAATGAATGAATGAATGAATGAATGGAGTGAGTTTTAAGATCTTTCAGCCTTAGACGGCAATGCAAGGCCAGTGATTAAACCAATCACTGAGATGTAGAGAGCAAAGCCAAGTCAAGGCTAATTTTCCCTCGTTTTTCGCCTTTCACAAATCGCGAAGGGAGACGCGGTGGGTCTTTTCTTACCCCTAACCCACAGGGGGTCTATTCTTACCCCAAACCCACAGGGGGTCTATTCTTACCCCTAACCCACAGGGGGTCTATTCTTACCTCCAACCCGCAGGGGGTCTATTCTTACCCCTAACCCACAGGGGGTCTATTCTTACTCCCAACCCACAGGGGGTCTATTCTTACCTCCAACCCACAGGGGGTCTATTCTTACCTCCAACCCACAGGGGGTCTATTCTTACCTCCAACCCACAGGGGAGTCCACCGTTTTTGAAAGGCATCTGCACAGAAATAAGAAGAGGTCATAACGGAGAAGAACTGTTACAGAGTGAAAATATAACTTTGTGAATTTCCATCATTCAACCGGCGAATGTATGAAAAAAAAGTGAAGGAACAAAATGTGGACAAAGGGTTGAATGAATGAGTGAATGAATGGGAGATCGAATGGGTGAGTGAATGAATGCGAGAGTGAATGAGCAAGTGAATGAATGGGAGAGCGAATGGATGAGTGAATGAATGCGAGAGTGAATGAGCAAGTGAATGAATGGGAGAGCGAATGGATGAGTGAATGAATGAAAGAGCGAATGCGCAAGTGAATGAATGGGAGAGCGAATGGATGAGTGAATGAATGAAAGAGCGAATGCGCAAGTGAATGAATGCGAGAGCGAATGCGCAAGTGAATGAATGTGCGCGCGAGCGAGCGATCGGGTGAGTAAAGTAGTGCATGTCTTTATACCTGGTTGTTTCTTACCCGTACCAATTATCCCCTGGGGTCATTTCGTCCCCTAACATTTCCTACCCAGACAGCAAGTCCCCATCCCTCCACCTTCCGGTGTAGTAGCGTCCTCGAACCCCCTCAAAGACGGTCCAAGGTGCCTTTGCTTCACCGAGCAGTTATCGCGCATGTTTGAATGAGGAGTTCGCATTTTGAGATTCTGCGCACATCAAGTGCTTCCTTTTTGTTTTTCCTCACATTCAAGCGGACGCAGATTGAGCAAGTTTCTGCTCTTTTCTGGTGGTGAAAGTGACACCTTTGGAACGCCAGGCAAACTGAAAAGTGCCGCATGCTTTATCCACCATTAAACAAGGGATTCAAACACACCCTAGTCATCCTTGTGGTCATTTTGGTGTTGTCTTCAGGAATCCAAGGGACCATCTTTTACCTGCACACAACCCGGCTGTGCATGTAAAGTTCCTTCGGTCCTATATCAAACAAGCGCGAAGGCATAAACACGACTTATTATTTTAGATCTTCCCTTTTTTTAACCACAGCGCTCGATGAAGACTTTATAGTCGAACTATTTGCGTTTCTTTATAAGTGCTTCGTCCTTGTTTTAATACATGATCGAAGTACCTTTACAATCGTGTTATGTTTTCTGTTTGAAATTGGTCTAGTGTAGTCACTATGTATATATATATTTGTTTTAATACATGACCGAAGTACCTGTACAATCGTGTTGTGTTTTCTGTTTGAAATTGGTCTAGTGTAGTCACTATGTATATATATATATATATATATATATATATATATATATATATATATATATATATATATATATATATTTGTTTTAATACATGACCGAAGTACCTGTTCAATCGTGTTGTGTTTTCTGTTAAAAATCGGTCTAGTGTAGTCACAAAGTTTATGGATGTCTACCTACATGTTGTATACGCTTGTACTGTGCTTTGCAAAGGGAGCAGCCAACAAACATATGACGTCCCACGCTACAAGGTTTTATAAAATGGGGACAAAGGATGACTTGAGTCCAACTAGGTTTTTGTTAACGAGCCACCAAGTAACTAGGGAAATAGGGGTTTGCTTGCCCCACTGCCCCTGGTGATTCTGTAGTCAAAGCCTTACATAGCCCTTGAAACATCATCCATCCATCCATCCATCCGTCTGTCCATCCGTCCGTCCGTCCATCCGTCCGTCCGTCCGTGCACCCACCCACCCATCCATCCATCCATCCAATCATCCATCCAATCATCCATCCATCCATCCATCCATCCATCCATTCATCCATCCATTCATTCGTTTGTTCGTTTGTTCGTTCTTTCATTTATTCATGCCTCTGATACAGGGCAGTGTAGACAGGAGAAGACAATACGGACCATGGTAGCTCAGCTGGTAGAGCATTTTGGGCGCTAACCGAAAGGTCGCGGGTTCAGTCCCCGCCTGTGGTCCTACATTTTTCCTGTCTGTCCCACGCAGGGTTTCGGCTCTGTATGTTTAAATATATTCGTTCATTCGTTCGTTCGTTTCTTTTGTTCGTTCGTTCATACCTTCCTCCTTTCATTCCCTCACGCACTGGAGCTGAGTCTACAAAGTTCGGACCCTCAAGCCGTTCACTTCAAGTCAAGGTAAAGGTGCTCCTTTTTATATTGCGACTTTCCACTCATTCATGGATGCTCAAACCGCACACATTTAACCCCTGGTCACCGGGCTACCTCTTTTTATCACTCCAGCACCGTCTCAACTCCCTGGGGAGCACGCAACCAGGCTGCGGATTAACTCGCCTAAGTTTTCTTTCACAATTTTCCAACTCAGCCCTTACAGGTACCGGTTTTACTCCTGGGTGGGGAGAAGCAATGTGAGTGCAGTATTTGACGGACTACAAGACGCACCTTTCTATAAGCCGCACCCCCTCCTTNNNCGAGACCGTCTTGGCATCCCCATGCTCTTGGGACACACTGTATATCGGGAAGCCGAGTGGCATCACAGCACGGGACACAGAAACAGAACACGTCTAGGCACATGGAGAAAAGACATGTCTTTGCAAATGGTGTGCGCCTTGCGGCAAAGACGTGTCTTGCACGCCGCAATGAAAGCACGCCTTGCAACAGACTAAAGACACGTCGAGCACTGTTACGACACGTTTCAACACGGGTAGAGGACGTCTTCGTGTAAGGACACTTCGGGACACCATCAAGCCTTAACGCGCATACTGCAATACTGATTGAAGACGAGCCTTGATACACAGAGTGAAGACATCCTGCCGAGCAGACACGACTAGCTGTATACTTGTATTCGCAAAATGAGCGAAAGCACACGGAGCACATGGGGACACACATCTCGCCGTGAAGATTAGTACTACATCTGAGTAAGCCCACGTCTTGATACGCTGGATTTAGAGAAGCCCAAAGGCGGTTAGTTGTTAATTGGATTGAGGTAATGCCTTACATCACGGAGAATATGTATATGTTCAAACACTGAGCAAAGACACGTCCTCACTACGTGGACTGCAGAGAAACCTTTGAATAACGCCTTGCAATACAAATCGAGGACAAAGTCTTGCAAAATAGGCTGGACCTTTCAATACTGAGCACACTAGTTTGACTTCTTGGGTGCGAGTATGCCTGCCTGGTGAACCACGTGCGGGACGTTTCGGCACCACGCTGTAGGTACTCATAGAGTTAATCTTGTTCGCCTTCTCCATGCCTATCTGGATGCATAGAGACCAAAAGCAGGGCGGAGGTCTTCAGCTGAAATGCCCTGATTATGCAAATATCTCTTCTGGATTAGAGTTCCTCAGGCTAAGAAGACTGCTGAATTCGTGCCTAATGTTGGCAACAACAAGGGACAGGCAGCGGTGACTGGGAATGTGGCAACACGACCTCAGCACTGCATCGGCAACCGTCATGGTCCTCTGGAGAATCCCATTTTCCATCGCAAGCACGCGGCACATCGTGTTTTCCTATACAAGTAAAGATGGTTAGTTGTCTTCCATTCTTGCAGCCTCTGGGCACATACGGGTTGTCCATGCACTAGGCTGCACACTAGTCCGCACACTTTTCTGCATAGTATTTCGCATACTCGTCTACACACACAGGCTGCCAGCAGACAGAGATTGGCAGAACAGCCTGGAAGTACGGTGGCCAGGCCTCACAGGTCCTCTTTTCGCTGCGTCTGGTTGCAGCGCTTGAGAGTGGCTGTGACGTCTGTGCCGTCGTAGTGCGTGGTGACGACGTCACGCGCGAAGTAGGTGTCCTCTTGGTACATGCTCCAGTGCTTGAGCAGCACGTTGATGGCAGACTCGTCGTAGCGGTGGCAGTCGGCGTACTTCTTGGAGCCCGCGAACAGCCGATGGTCGCAGTTGCGCTTGCTGCCCGGTGGCGCTATGCACCACTCCTCCACCGTGCAGGCAATGAGCAGGTTCATGAAGCGCTGGCGCACCGTGGTGGTGCTGTGCATCAAGACCATGGACAGCTCCACGTGGGGCAGCTTCTGCAGCTTGCGCACGTCGGCCGAGAGGTAGAAGAGCATCTCGGGATGCGTGATGACGTAGGAGGAATACTTCTTGCGCTTGCCCACCAGAACCACGCCCTTGCGTCTGGAGTGCTGGATGTAGGGCTTGATGTTGGCGTTCTTCAGCACCAGCTCGGGCTCCACGTAGATGAAGTGTCCGAACTCGGACAGCGCCAGCTGCAGGCAGCCGACAGAGCGCATGAAGGTCTACTAGTTGGACATGGTGTGTGTACAGCACCTGCATACGTAGACACAAAACACACACATATTCACACACACACACACATACATTCACACACACACACATACACACATTCACACAGACACACACACACACACACACACACACACACACACACACACACACACACACACACACACACACACACACACAAGACACACACACACACAGACACACACACAGACACAGACACACACACACACACACACACATACACACACACACACACACAGACATGCAAACGCACACACATACACACACAGAGACAGACACACACACACAACACAGACACACACACAGATACACACACACACATACACACACACACTGACACACACACACAGACACACACACACACACACACACACACACACACACACACAGAAACACACACACACACACACACACACACACACACACACACACACACACACACAGATACACGCGCACACATGCAGACACACGCAGAAACATACACACATACACATACGCCACATACGCTTTACACACACACGCGCGCATGTACACACGCACACACACATACACACAAACACACACATACATACATACACACATACACACACATGCACGCACATGCACACAAACACTGCATGCTGTACGCACACCACATGCTGCACACACAAACGATAGATACATTCCACATACGCGCGTGCACACATGCACACACACAAACATGAAACATAAACACACATGCTCACGCACGCACGCACGCGCACGCACACACACACACACACACACACACACACACACACACTCACCAGTACATACCTGCAGAAGGACAGGACGCCATAGCGAGGTGGAAATGTTCTGGATGTGGGCAGGCCAGGCCATAAGCCAGAGCTCGTGTAGCGTCACGTTGCAGACAGACTTCAACTGTGGAGTAGACAGAAAGACTTCATCTGTGGAGTAGACATAAAGACTTCTGTTGTGGAGTAGACAGAAAGACTTCAGCTGTGGAAAACGCAGATAGACTTCAACTGTGGCGTAGACAAACTTCAATTGGGGAGTAGACAGACAGACTTCAGCTGTGGAGTAGACAGACAGACTTCAAATGTGGAGTAGACAGACTTCAAATGTGGAGTAGACAGACTTCAAATGTGGAGTAGACAGACTTCAACTGTGAAGTAGACAGACAGACTTCAACTGTGGAGTAGACAGACTTCAGCTGTGGAGTAGACAGAAAGACTTCAGCTGTGGAGTAGACAGAAAGACTTCAGCTGTGGAGTAGACAGAAAGACTTCAGCTGTGGAATGCTCAAATAGACTTCAACTGTGGACTAGACAGAAAAACTTCAACTGTGGAGTAGACAAGACTTCAGCTGTGGAGTAAACAGACAGACTTCAACTGTGGAGTAGACAAGACTTCAACTGTGGAGTAGACAGAAAGACTTCAACTATGGAGCAGACAGACTTCAAATGTGAAGTCGACAGACCAACTGTGGAGTAGACAGAAAGACTTCAGCTGTGGAATAGACAGACATACTTCAACTGCAGTGTAGACAGACTTCAACTGTGGAGTAGACAGACTTCAGCTCTGGTAAACACAGAAAGACTTCAACTGTGGAGTAGACAGAAAGACTTCAGCTGTGGAGTAGACAGAAAGATTTCAGCTGTGGAGTAGACAGAAAGACTTCAGCTGTGAAATGCGCAGATAGACTTCAACTGTGGAGTAGACGCAAAGACTTCAACTGTGGAGTTGACGCAAAGACTTCAACTGTGGAGTAGACAGACAGGTTTCAACTTTGGAGTGGACAGACAAACTATGGAGTTGACAGAGAGACAGATTGACAGACATTTAATAGCTCTCATTATGGAAGTACGTACTGTGTCCGCTGTGCGTATGAAAAGTTTTTGGCCGAAAATGTGTGCAGTAGTAGTAGTAGTAGTAGTAGTAGTAGTAGTAGTAGTAGTAGTAGAAATAGTAGTAGTGGTAGTGGTAGTACTAGTAGTAGTGGTAGTGGTAGCGGTAGTGGTGGAGGTTGTGGTGGTCGTGGTAGTGGTGGTGGTGGTGGTGGTGGTGGTGGTGGTGGTGGTGGTGGTGGTGGTGGTGGTGGTGGTGGTAGTAGTGGTAGTTGTTGTTGTAGAAGTTGTAGTAGTAGTAGTAGTAGTAGTAGCAGTAGCAGTAGGCCCTAGTAGTAGTAGTAGTAGTAGTAGTAGTAGTAGTAGTAGCAGCAGCAGCAGCAGTAGCAGTAGCAGTATTAGTAGTAGTAGTAGTAGTAGTAGCAGTAGCAGGAACAGTAGGCCCTAGTAGTAGTAGTAGTAGTAGTAGTAGTAGTAGTCGTAGTAGTAGTAGTAGTAGTAGTAGTAGTAGTAGTAGTAGTAGTAGTAGTAGTAGTAGTAGTAGTAGTAGTAGTAGTAGTCGTAGTAGCAGTAGTGGTAGTAATAGCAACAGCAGCAGCAGAAGTAGTACGTACGATTCTAATCGTATTTTTCTTGGTAACTGCCCTTTTTACTTAACATCATTTTAACTTGCTATCGTTTTAACATGCAATTAGAAAAATAAACTTTATTCAGTGTATTTTCTTTTTTTATGTTGGTCGGGAGCGGTCAATCCTTTGCAGACTTAGGTTGCGTGCTTGCTAGGCAGGGTCTGCATCTACTCACGAAGCTGCGCTGGTCGGAGGTGAGGCCGAGGTCGTAGACGCCGACGCCCTGCTTTGGGAAGAAAAGCTGCACGGAGTGGATCAGCTGCAACCCTGCCCGGAACGTATCAGGGGACAGCGCCGTGA
>JAWQFJ010002102.1:5000-98924 GCA_034096865.1 Theodoxus fluviatilis | reverse complement strand
TGTCGTAACGAAATCTGGTAATTGCCGAATTCGTGAAATCGGCAACCTATTTGTCGAATTCGTGAAATCGACAATCGCTTGCCGAGAACGCGAATTCGGCAGGCTATTGCCGAAATTGTGAAAGGCCTGTTTAAAGTTGTCGAATTCGTGAAATCGGCAACTGATTTCACGAAATCGGCAATCGATTTCACGAAATCGACGATTTTGTCGATTTCACGAATTCGGCAACTTTAAACAGGTTTTGGTACAACAGAATTTTCTGTAGCCGATTTGTCACGAGTTGACTGAATAAATGAGATAGAGGAAGGTAAATCGGTGAATATGGCCTTGTGTGTGACTGCGTGTGTATATGTGTGTGTGTGTGTGTGTGTGGTGTGGTGTGTGTGTGTGTGTGTGTGTGTGTGTGGTGGTGGTGGTGGTGGTGGTGTGTGGTATGTGCGTAAAATGACAAGAAACAACTGAAAATAGTATTATTGATCATTTATGTGCAACGCAAGTGATGTTACGCCACAACGTCACAACGTCAGTCCCACAAAACGTCAGGGACAAGAGAAATCGAAAAAATAGGAAAACTGTAATTGCTCAAGACGACATGTAATATCCCCAGGGCCGGATCTAGGGGGGGTGCTGGGGGTGCTCGAGCACCCCCCCCCCAAAAAAAAAAAAAAAAAAAAAAAAAAAAAACACCACCGTGGCAGCCGGGAGTTGGGGGAAGGAGGGAGGGGGGGGGGGTGGTTGCTCAAATATGTTGATCTACTTCCCACCGGGCAGAGACAGGAAGAATCTGTGACCAAACAAAAACTCTTGGAAATGACCGCACTGCCAGATTGCACAGATTTGCACCATTTTTCTCAAAATTTTCCGGGGGGGCATGCCCCCGGACCCCCCTAGAGGGGCGTGCCTGCTTCGCAGGCACGCACTCGTGGCTTCGCCACTTCGATGAGAAGACCCTAAAACAATTTTAAGCACCCCCCCTCAAAAAACTTTGATCCGGCCCTGATCCCTGTCTAATGTGAGTATAAGCTACCATAACGTTCCAGGAAAATACAAGGACAAGAAACAACTGAAAATAGTATTATTGATCAAGACCATCTATGTGCAACGCAAGTGATGTTACGCGACAACGTCACAAGGTCAGTCCCACGAAACGTCAGGGACAAGAGAAGTCGAAAAAGTAGGAAAAACTGTAATTGCTCAAGACGACATGTAATATCTGTGTCTAAGGTAAGTATAATGTATCATCCATGTGTAATGTTACAAGTAAGGTAACGCCACAACTTTCCACGACGTCTTATTTGTTGGTACATTTCCCGTTTCTTGGGTGGCAGTGGCTGTTGCACTTCCCGGCGGATTTCTTGCATGTGCATCGTTTTGATGAGCAGGTTGACCCGCAAGAGCACTTGGAAAACCCTTGTCCGCCATGAGCGGAGTGCAGACCTGCAAGGTGCCTCACCGACATCAGTTCGGGGTTCACATCTCTGACGATATTGCTATCACCTTTTAACAGCTCGGATCGGCTGAATGTGGTATTCACAGTGCCGTGCTCGGTGCCAATCCGGTAAGTTTCTCTGGGTGTCACTTCAACCACTACACCTGGAATGTTTCTGCTATCGAGGCGTCCTCGATCAAATTCTGAAACTGGTATGAGGACGGCATCTCCGACCTGAAAAGGTGACAGCCTTTGCTTCGTTCGCCTGAGCATTTCACTTCGGCTCTTATCCTGTCCCTTTCTTGCTTCTTCTCTACGCGTGTTGATCAGAGCTACGTGCGTTGTCAGTGGATCTACAGTTTCAGATATTGCGTCGTCTTCTCTTGTAGACGGGGCAACGCCGTCATCGGCATTCGTAGATGACCAACTGTCATTGACGGGGCTCATCTGTGAAGCGAGACTACCCTCGAAATCTGTTTCTTCTTCGTCCTCGTTGTCTGTGTCAGACCTGGCCTTTGTTTGAGTCGCACGTAGATGGGCTATTGCAGCACTGACTGACTCACCTTCTGCGTCTTCTCTTGAAGAAGGTCCTGCGGCTTGCGGAGATAACCTACTGTCATCGATGGGGCTCATCTGTGGAACGAAATCTGTGTCATCGTCGTCTGTTTCACCATGCGGGGGTGTAGTATTTGCTATAAGTCCAGCAAGCTCTTCTTCAGTTTCCAGCTTCCTCATCACATCATTAGGGAGGCTAGTTTTCTGCAGCCCAACCAGTGGCTTTTGGCCAAACATGACCTCAAAGGGAGAACGGTTGTTCAAATTTCGATGCGCTGACGAATTCTTTTGCAGCATGACAAATCGCAGACCTTCCGCCCATTTGCTGCAGGAGTTGTCTGTTGTCCATGCAATTAACATCTGCTTGATGTCATGGTTTGATCTTTCGACGCTACCTTGGCTTTGGGGGTGCCTCGGCCGCCCATGCACGATCATCAGCGAAGGCCACAATTCTTTCAATTCGTATACCACTTTCGCCGCGAATTCACGACCATTGTCGCTCTGCAAGATGCATGGGGCTCCTATCAGTGTAAAAACATCAATCAAGTTGTAGGCGACTTCTGCAGCGGTCCTCGACTTCAGTGGTCTTAGAAAATTGAACTTAGTGAAGTGATCCTGGTAGTTCATTATATTCACGTAGTCTCTATCTGGCTGTGACTCCATGATGATGAGGTCCACCTGTCCTCGCGAACCCAAGCCCGAACTGCATAATGGTTTCACCACCAGTCCCTTGTTTGGCTTTGACTTCTTCTTCTGACACGATTCGCAGTTTGCTAGGAATATGGCCACCATCCGTTCAGTAATATTGCAGTATTTGTCGTGAAGTCCGAGGCGTGTCTTCTTTATTCCTCCGTGTCCGGTACTGACATGGGCCTCCAGGATGCGTTGGAATAAATCCTCCTTGGTTATCAAGTACCTTGGGTGTGCGGTGGCATCGTGTCGTTTCTGGATTAAAGAAAGCGAGTTTCAAAACGGGCAATAGATAGTATGTTCATGTTGACAGATGTATTATTAGATAAATGTCACACACACACACACACACACACACACACACACACACACACACACACACACACAAGCGCGCACACACAAACACAAGGTTAGTGCATTGAAAACTTTAAATTTAAAATGTAGATCGGATTTGATAATTGAAATAAGTTATTTAATTAATTGCTTAAAAATACAAGGTATTAATATTTCTTTCTGTTGGATTCCATCCCATTGTGGGTTTTATTATAATGAAAAAGTTGATAAAGCTGCAAAATGTGGTGCAAAATATACCAATAATGCCAAATACGTTAACTTACCTTTTTCTTTACAAGAATGTTACTACATTCTTAATAGTACAATGAAAAATGATTTAAAGAAATATCAAGAAGATTTGCAAAAAAATGAATCTATCATTATGAAACAAGTATGTCACTTTTCAATTAATTCATTAGAAAAGATGAATAACAATGCCATAGAATTGGCATATCGTTGGAAATTAAACTCTTTTAGAAATAAATATAATACTAAAGTTAAATGTTTATGCGGTTTTCAAAAATTAACGCATGATCACATCTTAAATTGTGTATTTTTAAAACGGTATTTGCCTTCAATAATAGAAGTAAATATTAGTACTGTTTTTACACAAAGAAGATTAACGAGAGAGAGAGAGAGAGAGAGAGAGAGAGAGAGAGAGAGAGAGAGAGAGAGAGAGAGAGAGAAGATGTTTATTACCTTTACTATTCTCTGTGAGCCAGCTATGTCCAACAGTTCAAATCGGCTTCTCAAATAGTAGTAACCGCGATCTTTGGTTTGCTGACCAGCAAGTGTTGAAATCATTGTATTGTAATCCTTTCTACTTGGTAGCATGTGCACGCTAAATTTCTCTTTTCTGATGGCATCATCAAACCTGTCGGCAAACAGCGCCTCCATCATTGAAAGCTTCCTTGTTATGAAGGAAATTGTGAATAAAATTTGGGCTCCAAATTTGTCTTTTTAAAGGGTGAGTATTTGTCACTGTTTATTTCAACTACATAAAGACCGATATGCACGTGAAAGTGACTGAACATTGTGGAGTTAACTCCAAGTCGACGGGGTTACCACAGGACGAAGAAGAAGAAGATGAGCACAGAGAACAGTTCAGTTTGCCATCAGACGCGTGACAGCTCAGCTACACTACATTCTGTTGCACCAAAACATCTTTAAAGTTGCCGAATTCGTGAAATCGACAAAATCGTCGATTTCGTGAAATCGATTGCCGATTTCGTGAAATCAGTTGCC
This sequence comes from Theodoxus fluviatilis, assembly GCA_034096865.1. Taxonomy (NCBI): domain Eukaryota; kingdom Metazoa; phylum Mollusca; class Gastropoda; order Cycloneritida; family Neritidae; genus Theodoxus; species Theodoxus fluviatilis. The sequence goes on along the minus strand of JAWQFJ010002102.1, from coordinate 94,672 downwards.
GATTTCACGAATTCGACAACTTTAATATGGCCTTTCACGATTTCGGCAATAGCCTGTCGAATTCGCGTTCTCGGCAAGCGATTGTCGATTTCACGAATTCGGCAAATAGGTTGCCAATTTCACGAATTCGGCAATTACCAGATTTCGTTACGACATATATATCTATATTCCAGAAACATCTTCCGATTAATGTTTTCCAGCATTAGTTGGAATTTAATGCGTCTCTACAAATAATATGATCCAAGCTTTTAACCATAGAAGATTTTTTTTATGTGCCTAAAATGTAGAAAGTCAAAATGGTAAGAAACAGCATCTGTGCACACAAATCATCACTAAGTTTTACAAAGTTACAGCCAATTCAAGTGTAGCATACAGCAGGTGCTGCTTGATGTCCCCCTCATCAGCTGGAACACCTGGCAGCTTAGCAAGGGGCAGCCTCAAGCAGCCAGAGAAGCTACAGGGATGCATCGGGACAGGGTCAGATCATTAAGATCAAAAAGAGCTTTCAAACCACTCTTTGAAGATTGACAGTTTCAAATGGCTAGTTGGCTGGCTCCTTTCCATGTTGTGCAACAACAGCATAGGGTGTGTCTTAACCCTCTTCACCTCAGAAGTCCCTCTGTATATTTTTAAAAAAAGGTCCTGCACACATGAGAGGGATTTGGGAAAGGAATAGGGGTCCAGGACATGTATATTTTAACAATCAAATCAGTCGTGTGGAATTTGCCTTCCCAATTTCATTTTTACTTTTCAACCTGCTGCCTTCCCTCCCTCTCCCCACCATCTGTCCAGGTTAGTTTTCTCCCTCTTATCTGCTTCGGTTGTTGTCCTTTGGGGGTGTGGATGAAGCGGTAGCACCTCTGCTTTGCATTGGTCCGCACATCTGCGCCCCTGGTCGACATGCTACCAACTCCCCACTCCCTCCCCCCACCCAGGTCGTCCTGTATTGATTGTACATGTATTTACTTTTCTTTTGGATTATTTGATTTGTTACTTATCTTTTTTATCTTTTTATTTTCAAATGTATCATTGAAGGCACTCAGCCGAAAGACAATACCCTTTTTTGCTCTTATTGTTTCCCACGTTTATGTTGTGTCATTGAATTAAATACCTTGTTTCTTACAAACGAGGTCTGCCGTTTTTCCCAACAAATCACCATATCTCTCTCATGTATATTTTAATAGTTTCTTAGCAATTGTTTTATTATATATTTTCTATGTCCATTATCCGACGCCTCACAGAAAAGGCAAGTATTTCTGTGTGAGAGAAATATGTCGTCATGAAAAAGAAAATAAAACCTGTCTGGAAAAAGTCAACCATGAGGTATAGTGTCCTAGACCATATAGATCAGCATGGATTGTGATCAAGGGGGAGACAACTCCGACTTTTTCTTCTTCTCCCATTTGCATAAGTTTTAGAGTGTAGCAGTGCTGTTGATGTCAGATTGATTTGGGAAGGGAATTGGGGTTGAGAGCCTGCATGTTTTAGATTATATGCTATTCTAGTATTCTAAATGTTTTATGCCCCATTATCTGTGCCTCACACGAAAGACTTTTAATGTTAGAGAAATATGCTATAAAGGGGAAGAAATTTAAACTTGTCTAAAAGGAAAACAAGTTTTCATAATATGGTACCCATTTAATTCTACAAGGTTGCCATCCTTAACATGGGGTAAAAAAGAGTCAATTGGGTTACAGATGAACTTCTTGTGAATCCTGCATGAAGTCAGGAGGTGATGACCAGTACAGTTTGGAAGCCTGCCAGTAGTTCTTGGCTGCCTGAAGCCATCCCTGACTAAGCCACTGGAGATGGCCCCAAGAGCGCAAAAACTGATAAGAGTACACAGCCATATGTTGTACTCAAGTTGTGGTCTGCAGTCTCTACTAAGTACATCCCCAGACCTCACCTCAACAAATTTCAAAGGGGAGCTTTAGAGAAAGAGCACGGCAGAGAGAGCTACAAACCCTGTTAAAAACATCTGAGCTGTGAGCACTGCAACCAAGCAGTCCAAACATTTTCTGCATAATAGTCTGGTCTGACTTCCGCAGGCAGGTCACAGGGGTGGACTCGTCCGAGGAGAGGGGTGTGGGAAAGTGAGCGAAGATGATGTACCACACAAGTGACTGGCCACAGAATCTTATTGGCTACGTTTTTACATGGGAATTTTCGAGCATAAACGCCTATGTAAAAACGCAGCCCATCAGATGTTGTGGCCCATCACCTTGTGTGTTACATCATCTTCACTCACTTTCCCGCACCCCTCTCCTTGGATAAGTCCACTAGAGTGGCCCACATGCTAACCAACAGTTTTGGTGAGAAATCATTTTCAACAACCACCACTATTCAACCTTGAGTTGGGTTCTGCACAACTAGGAGTACAAGTGCTCAAAGAAAATTTCATAAGTGTATTTGGATGCTAAGAAATAAACAGATTCCTAGCCAACTATCAATCATAGATTTTTGTCTGAACTACCTACTAGTTGGATTGTCAAGATAGCAAATCCATCACCATATACAATGTATTCACATATATTGAGCACATAGCTTCAGACAATCAATTCAAAAGACTGGCTGGTTCATTCCTGGTCCCATCCATCTTGTGAGACAATGGCATAGCTCTTGTCATTGTGTGTGTAGAGACTAACTGGTTAATCCCATCTACGCTATAAAGATGTATGCAAGTGTGATCTTGCAGCACTGGGGATCGGCGTGGACACCGGGGAAGCAGCTGCTTTGGACAGGAGTGCCTGGAGACAAGGAGTGCACAGAGGTCTCTCATTGTTTGAGAGAAATCTCACGGAGCAGACAGATAACAAACACCTCCAGGGGAAGACCAAGCTTTGGGAGGACAAGCCAGCTTCAACCTTCAGATGTGAACTCTGTGGTTTGGACTGCCATCCCCACATGGTACTCCTGAGCCACAGCAGACCCTGTTGACGGGACAGGACTGGCAGCCAGGGGCACAGACCCATGGTCTGTCGGGACTGATGGACGCCTACATGATGTTATTGTGTGGAACTCCCACCAGTAGCTCAGACAGCCATTCCTCTGTTGTCCCTGGGCTGCTCACTCTACAACTGCACTTGATCCTTGAAACCCATCCACCAGAAGGCTCCTGGGTCTTCTCCTTAAAGCACACAGATCCACGACTTCAGGTGATGAGAATTATGAAGCAATAAGAGCAAAATACTACACATAAATGCAACTGTAGTTGAATAAACAAGTGAAAAATGGCAGGCAATTTGTCCAAAGCATAGAGTGAACCACTGCACCCAATAACCTTGCATAATTAGACTTTATCTAGAATATTGACTGCTGCAAGATGATTTACAAAAAGGGGGAAGGGGAAGAAGGCATTGCAATTTACATATTCATAATGCATATATAATGTACATATTCATTATACAAGGTTTCTGGCCCTGATTTAGGAACTTTGAAGACACTTAACTTACAAAGGGAGAGAGAAAGAGAGAACTGTAAAAGAGGCTGTAAAGTACATGGTCAGCAAATGTTTCCTACAGGTTGATTTGTACATAGGTAACAAACACCAAATACTGTGAACTATCAATGAGTGAGATGGTTGCGGGAATTGAACTGATTTGAATCCATGTTATTTTCCAAGGGTAAAGTGGCAGGAAACTCCCAACGGAGTGAGGCAACAGATGGTCATCAGAGGAAGAATAGTGTGTGTGCGTGTGTGTGTGTGTGTGTGTGTGTGTGTGTGTGTGTGTGTGTGTGTGTGTGTGTGTGTGTGTGTGTGTGTGTGTGTGTGTGTGTCCCTGCTGCATTCCTAACTTTTGTGATGTTCTACATACCAAGCCCAATGGCTGGCTGGCTCCCTTCCATCTTGCAAGAAGATGGTACAGCTCAAGTCTTTGTGTGGGACTTTCACCAGTGGCTCAGTCTGCCACGCCTGTGTTGTCATTATGTAGACTCATTCCACATCAGCAATTGGTCTCATGTTCCTTCAAACTCATCTATTGGACTGCTCCTGGGCGTGGTCCTGAAAGCAAAAAGAGCACAGATTTCAGTTGACAAGAGCCACAGAGCAGCAATGACAATACATTACACATGTATAACTATGCCAGTGTAGCTAAAGACAGACTCTCACAAAGACCAAACAATGTCACCCAGTCGTTGCATCACACTAACGTTAGCAAGTCAAACCACTAAGCCAAATCCTGATCTGAATATTAACAATGGTGGGGATGATGATGACGATGATGATGATGATGATGATGATGATGATGATGATGATGATGTATATATATATATATATATATATATATATATATATATATATATATATACATGAGCAAGCATCCATCTTCTTTCATTACTTCCTGGATTATAATCAAAGACCATCGCATGAACTTTAATCAGTGGATGGAATACGTTTGACCAGTCTCTTTGACTAGTCTGCAGTTAGCCCAATGAAACACACATAGATGGACCTTATTCATCCTACACAGATATGGAACACTGGGCACCTCAAGAAGTGTTTTAAGAACTGTGTGAAGGGAAACCTCCAGCACAGCAGTGTGTCACCAAGAGATCTGAAGTTCCTGATGAAGGACAGAACTGGTTAGAGAGCGCCACACGGAAAGCGACAGCCATCTTCAATGAGTCCAGACAGCCAACTCGCCATTGCCAGGGAGAGAAGAGAGGCTGCAGCTCTGGACACCTGCAGAGCTGCCTTCCAGTGTCGCTGTCAATGTGGATCTCAAACCAGCCTGGTGTCACATCAACTCACATACTCAGAGGAGAGATTAGACTGCAGTCTGCCCCTGTCATTTGCGGCAGGCAACCACCATTAATCCCACACAGTAGGCCACTGCTCATGCACTTTCAGCTACAATGAAATTATGCACACATTACAGGTGCATACTGGAGCAAAACAAAACAACAAAAAACTATCCAATGGACACTGCATCTGATTTTTTCAGTGAGTGAACAGCAGAGGGCACAAAGGATCATCATGCTCACTCTGTCTGAAATATGGGCACTCTGTATCTTCATTGAGAGGGAGACACTTGAAGGAGTTGCATAGTAAATGCCTGTGGCCTAACTTCACATTAGCCACTTGATTTCTGCACTGCTATACATAAAGGGATTGCAATTATTATTTTACATTTTGAAATCAACTGATTTTCCAGCTTGAGTGTTCTCTGAGGTAGTTACCAGTGGAACCAACAACAACAACCATTTCCTAACACAGAGACAAAACACTGGAGTGGACTGACAGACAGCACTTCACATCTCAGGTGGGAACCATGGGATAAACTAATTTAGACTCCCTCCGAATGAAAACTAAAATCAACGCAGACCAATACAGAGTTGAAGAGAAGTCTAAAGGAGGCTGTGAACCCTAAATAAGACCACAAACAGGCAGCAACAGAAGTGCCAGGCCAGGTTACCTTTTCCTAAAAGATAAAACAGACACTGTGCTCCGCGTGGCCTTGCCTGCAAACCACTTCCACCCTTTATGGGATTTATCAGACTGCCCAGTGAATAGGACATGTGAACTCATGTGGACTCAAGTGAAAGAAGGGATGTTTTCTACAGGTTTTTTAAATTGAATTTTTTACATTATTGCTTTGTTGTTTTTATTTTTTAAGTTTTACAAATTCAAGTTCTCACAAAGAAGCAGTAAACATACATGTATAAAGAGCATTTTGGATTTGATTTGATTTATGGAGTTTTACGGCCTATCACCATTAGCCTTTGTAGGCTACTTAAGACCAATCATGAAGTGGCAAGAACTAGTTAGAACAAGATCAAGTCAAGCCTATTTTGAAACGCACAGGGAGACACAGTGGGTCAGACCTTATCCCCAACCCACAGGGGGAACAAAGCTTTTCAGAAGAAAGAGATGAGTAGAGTATATTTCAGCATCTAAATTTGTCACTCCAACTAGATGCCAAGTTTCATCGGATCTCCCTTATTTCTGACAGGTCAACAACATGAAACACTGTCTCAAGAGACCCTTTCAAATAACCTTTCAAAGTACACATTCTGCCCTATCCAAAAATCTGAAATAGTCTAAACTATAAGATGGAATGTCTCTCTCATCACTGCAGGGTGAAAATAATTATATTGATTAAAAAAGGACAGTTCGTTGAGATTCCCAGGTGAAGCCAACAGGCTAACAAGCTATGCAGGCTCCTTTAATGATGAACAGCCACATGTCTGGTGAAATACAGTGGCTTTTGATGTGGCGAATGTTCCTGGCTGGCCAAGTGATGCAAAACTGACATTCATAGGCAGTCCAAGCCTGCCTTCATACTTAATGGGTGGACTAGGTTGCCTCCCTTAGACCAGTTGGCTCTCCCCCCCCCCCCCCCCCCCCCCCCCCCCCCTCCCCCCATTTTTTGCTTGAGTGTTCCATGAAGCAGTTTGCCTTGGAACAAAAAGCAACCAGCAAACTGCTGTAATGTCTGTGTGAGGTTACATACAAATTTGTATTGAGGTCAGGTCTTTGTTTAGACATAACTACATAGTTATGTATTATGTACATACACCACATTTGTAAAGTTATTTTGGTTATGTATTCATTCTGATGTAAAGTCAGTGCTGCTGTATGGTGAGGCTTGGAGGATGACAAAGACAACGACAACCCTCAACAAAGTGCAGACATTCATCAACAGGTGTTTAAGAAGAATCCTAAACCCACCCTAAACTTGTTTTCCCCTCTGTGGGAAAACACACACACACACACACACACACACACAAACACACAAACACACACACACACACACACACACAGAGGCAGAAAGTGCTCACCTAAAATGTTTAAATCCTTGACTAGGATCAAGAACTGGTTGCAAAGAGTAAACCATTATTTCTCAGTCAGACCATTTGAGATACTGCAACTTGTCTTTGAACTGAAGAAGAAGAAGAAGAAGAAGAAGAAGAAGAAGAAGAAGAAGAAGAAGAAGAAGAAGAAGAAGAAGAAGAAGAAGAAGAAGAAGAAGAAGAAGAAGAAGAAGAAGAAACTACAGTACATACCTAGTACCTACCCTTTTTATTTATTTTTGCCATATTACCTAAAATAAACAAATAATAAGTTTGTCTTACACCCTTCACAAATGAAGCACACAACAAGTATTTACTCAGTTACTGCCCAGAAGTCTTGAGTGGGAAACAGTCTTGAGACATCCCAGGAGAGACCAGTTTTGCATTTATCTTTCATCCTGAGAGCAGTGGAGTTCTACTTTCTAGTTCTGAGGATCCATTTGACAAACCATGGGGCTAGTCCTCATCAGCTATAGCTGAAAGGTGCAGAGGATGATTTAATTCCATTGGGAAAAAGCAAGCCAAAGAGCAAAGTTGTACTTTTTCACACACTAAACTATGAAAAACTCATGTTGCATGTCGTTGTGATGGGTTGGGAGAGAAGTAACCACTAGATAACACAAGGCCAACCCAGTAAGTAGCAAGACAACAGGGAGAAATGGGTGGTTTCAGTTCAGGTGGGGGGCGAGCTCAGTTTCTCATACACATAGAGCCAGACAACCTGCATGGCACAGACTGAAAGAGCTACACTCATGCCCGGACTGAACTTTCAACCTCCTAGTGAATGTCCAACCTCTCTGTCCACTGAGCTACTGACAACATTGTCAATTTACAGATATCCCAAATTTTACTTTTATTTCTTTACCTTTCGTGCCACATAAATTATCATTCAATTTTGTGAACATCTAAAGAGAGTGGGCTGTGAACTTTTCCCACTTTCGCCACAACTTTGTTAGGACGTAGATCATTCACATCTGGGAATGCCTGTGCACGCTTTGTTCCAGAAAGTGGGCTGTAAAGCAAAACAACGACCTATATAGTGCGCTTTAAACATCAGTACACACACCTTGAAGTTTTCGACTTTGATTAGTAATCTTCGGTCACAACATAAAAGCACAGAGTAAGAGTAGGGCTGAAAGTGGGAAAAGTGGGTGGCGAGAATTTTAAACATTCGAATACCTACATCAGCTCCGCGTTGAACGTTTAGTTAGGAATCCATGTAAACAGAAGGAAAGGTAGATACAAATTTCATCGGGTTTATCAACCAACATGACAGCATTTGGGCAATGCAATACGAATCCCTGTGTGTGTGCAGTAGAATCCGACAGATACACGACTCAAACCCAGCTCAAAACACGTGCAAAACTCGGACACCTGACAGAAGTAACACTTTGGTAACACGAGAGAGCGGCAGTGACTGGGTTACAATGCCCAACCCCTCTTGTTGGTCATTAACCAAACTACACGCCCTTTTAAGGTTTGGTAAGGAATGTTGTCGTCACTTCCGGAGTTATTTGTAGAAGCCACGTGCTTTCAGCCATGTTGGTAGGAGGCGAGCGCTGTCTTGCTAAGCTGTGCTACGGAAGATGTGCAACCATGCCGACTTCTTGCTGCGTGAAAAATTGTTTTAACAACCAACAATTTTTTTTTAGAGGAGTCAAACGCTCCTACTACTTAATACCATCAGAGAAAACCAATCTAGGTCCGATTGTGCAAAGGGTAACCGAAGCTAGACGAAGAGGATGGAAAAAGATTTACAGAATAGATCTGACCTTTCGAGACAAACACCCGGCGAGAATCAGCAGACATCTCCCACGAATCCTGCTACGAAGAGTCGATAGAGTTCCAAAGACCTATAATTCTTAAACTCTTCCAACGTGTACGCCGATGTTCCAATTAAATAATGTCCATGGCACTCGATCGCTTTGTAATTGTATGTAAGGTTTTAACACTAGCTGTAGGTGTAAAAATGGTAAGTTATTAATATAATTGGTGAATTTAGTTGTCATGAAACTTTGTTTTGTGCTTTAATGCCATTTTCTTGTCATAATCTTACACGTTACATTACGCCGAATGCGGGCAGGTTGATCATGCACTCATCGCCTCTATGATCGTGAATTTTCTGTCCTCGCCTGACCAGGGAAACGAAATAGTCAATTCAAGCCAGAATATAAACAGTTATCTGCTGCCACTCATTCGAGCTTTACATGAAACATTATATCACACACATAAGAACAATAAAAATACAGACAGAGAACCACCAGAATCGGCGATAGGCCCTGGACGCCTAAGCAAGCCGAAGAATTCTATTCTATTCTATCCACTGGACAAGGATCCTACTTTTAAGTCGTTATTTAGAAGCTATGATGAGTGACGTTGTCGAAATAAGAAATTACACTATGACCCTATATAAGGCAACACATTACGATGGGGCGTTTAAAAGGCTTCACGGCCTATATCTAAGCCTCTCATACTACTACTACTACTACTACACTAGCTCGATCGTCTGCGGTTCGATCGTGTTCGTCTGCTAGGTATGTACGGTGTGGTTTGTTTACTTCTCTTCTGTGGGTTTTGTGCAGAAAGTATACGTGACAATAGTCTATTATGACTATTTTCGATTAGTTTTTTAAAATCTAATTAAACTTTGTGCATGCATTAATGCCATCCTTTTGCCACGATCTAGCGATAATCACTCCTCAACACAGACCCGAAACATACCCCAACATATAGCACCGGAAGTGGTGTAACCTACGATCATAGCTGCGCTGCTAATTACCATATGACCCCCGGTGAACTCTTCCTCGGCCATAGAAGGGGCGGGGTCAGAAACAATGGATCTGATGGAACGAATTTGTTTGTTACACTAAACAAAAAACAATCACAACGTGCATATCGTGATGAGACATCCTCATCGTGTTTAATGAAAAGATTTGGAATCATATTTTGATATTAGATTCATGGTGTATTTTGTAGGTCCGTGATGAATGACTTCCGGTGCGTTGTTTTGATTTTGCAGATCATCTCAGTCTAGAGAACTGAAGGTGAAAATGAAATGCGTATGAAGTCACTCATCTCTCGAGGTATTGTTTTAGTTAACGATTTATCCCTACTTGTGTCGTTGTTATTTGTACACTGGAGTAGACTGCAAGCAGGGATGAAAGAGAGTCCACGCCGTTGACTTCGGAGTGACTCTGTCCTTAAGTTCTGTAACCAACTTGTTTACCTGGTTTGGAATATGGCGCATTTCTTTATCTCAACTCTTGTCGATCGTCATTGTACGTCTCCTTTCGAGCATACCTAATATAGTCTGGTTCGTGTCTGCTTATGTTTTATTATTTTCATGTGATGGACCTCTCAGTGTTCATATGTCACGATCGAAGATTGTGAATGTCATAACATAATAGATCTTTTGTGCAGGTAACTACTAACTCGCGCGTACAGTCAAACACTCGTTGCAACCAATAATTGTAATCGCCAATATCGTTCCAAAATGGGTGCATCAGAAGTTAACAAATGAAATTTGGGTCTAAGATGTTTATCTCGGTTTTATTTGAGCGTTTTGATCGTTGTGTGGCATTTTGCCTCTCTCGCATCAGCAATCAGCTGACCTCATCCTTCCATCGATTTTAAGTGGTGTCACAATGTTTTGAATCCATCTGCACAAGATATAATCGTGAAACTGGACAAGGATATACGTTATTTTGCTATTCACCCAAGCAACGTTGTTCTAATCATGAAATTAACTCACCTTCGCTCATGCATACCTGTAAACAAAGTGAAGCATTCGCTCTCACTGTCAAGGTTTTCAGGGCTGCACATGTCTGATGATACATTGTAATATTGCTTTGAATATTTAGTTGCTCCTGCAGTTACTGTCTACGCATGATGACTATTCTACCTGTTCCCACTCAATTAATGAGAATTTAGTTCCAGTTTTTATGCCCTACACAGAGTACTTACTACTATGAAACTATTCTACCATGTTCATGAGAAGTATTTTCTGGAAAAATAAGTAGTGGTCTTGCAAATGGCTGCTTAAAATCAAACATGGACAGATTACTCACACATTTTGAGGTATTTGGTTTTACTCTATATGGGTAGAGGACTTCAAGCTGTTTGAATTAATGTGAAAATCTTACTGTAATCTGACTGGTATTTCTGATGAATTTTTATGTCCATGACCCGTATTGACAGCTGCAATATTAAAGAGGATTTCAAATTAAAAGATTTACACCAACATTATGATTTACTCCAGTATGAGAAAAGTGTATAATGTCCAATATCAACTTTCTAAGATGTTTGTGTCTTTCATTTTTTAATATTTCTGGCACTTACCATCAGCCCTACGTTTAACCTTAGAAGTGTGAAAGGGCAGAAATTTCAGCAGAATTTTCTTTCCAGCAGTTGCTCTAGCTCATTCAAATATACCTTCCATGAATTGCTGCTCCAGTTGGAAACTTGAACAGTGAACAACGGGAACGGTGAACAAAAATTCAGCCAGACCAACTGATGAGTGGGAAATTAGGTAGACTTTTTTGTCCCATAATGTTTCTATAGTTAACAAAATACCTGAGACAACTTGACAATTTTGAAGAATGATTCAAAGAATTATTTTGTTGGATGTTGATTACTCAGAAATTGTTGAAGGTTTATTGATTTATAGATATGTATGTATTACCCAACCATTGGCAGCAAGAAAGATTAAACTTTTTACATCACTTGATGCAAACTTAAATAAATAGTTGTTCTTTCTTCGTATTATTTTGATCTAATGGTGGCTGAACCATCACATTATACAAATAATTAACAAGAAACTGTCATTGGTTTTGGGAAGTAAAGAGTATATTACTGCAAATGAATAAAGTTTATCCTTGTGAGCAACTGTTGAAGGAAAAATAAATTTTACATCAGCTTTGTATTGTACTTTAGCTGAAGCAGTGGTAGCAAACAGGACAGGCTCATGATAGACCTGTTGATATTTGTTGTCCTTTTCATGAGATGGTTGAATGGACAAGTTGGCTCTGGGTAATCCTTTGTGGTATACCAAAATACTACTGTTGTAAAGTCTTTTGTTGTGTCCTGTCATTTGAATGTGGGCATTGGTGAGTTCGATCTTGTTATGTGGGCGTTAGCGAATGCAGATCTTGTTTGACCAAAAATATGGGAGAGTGATGTACACGTTCATTTTCAAATGCTGTACTATTAATTCATTTATTTCTTTGAAACTATTCTTGTAGAGTTTTACACTGTTGTTTGTTTTGCATTTAACCACTGACTGATTTTATTATAACTTTATATAATTTTGCCCGTCTTGATACCCAGCAAAATTTTCAAGTTACTATAAATAATGCTAAGCAAATTTCTAGTTAGAAAGATTCTTAAACTTCCTGATTTGAGTCTCATTGTAAAAATATATTTGAGAGCATACCTCTGTAAAGCAGATTACACCGGGAAAATATTCAGTTTTTAGTATTACTGTGTTACTTGTAACAGATAAGAAATGGTCCACATTGGATTGTATGTTGTAAGAGAATCGTGACTGTCCTAATATGATGACCGTAGATATACTTAAACAAAATTCAATTTGCCATAGATGAAGATGACTGTAGACTTTCGCAACCATAAGTAGCTTTTTTGATGGAGAGAAATAGACTAACTGGACAATTTCAATGCATCAATGATCAGACCAGAAACTAGGTGCTGGGTTGACCTTAAAAATGAACAGGAGGGTACCCATTTATCACTTGACCTAATGACCTAGATTTCTCAGCAGAAGCTAGGGAGGGCTTTCCACTCTGCACATCCCTGCAAAATTGATCATTTTTCTCTTATTTCAGGCCCAGGGATCTTGTTGATGATATACCTGTCAGTTTCTTTTTCTAAGATGGAGATCACCTTGCACATGCAGAAATCACAGAACAGGCCTATTGGTTTACAATCATCCTGCTCATCACACCATTGTCTCATTCATCGTGTGACTTTGCTATATTCCATCTGACTGCAGACCAGTGAACGAAAGGAAGAGAAATCCTGCAGAGAGGTCTGGTGACCACAGAGATGGCGGCGGGGGACGTAGAGGCCCGCTACCAGCCCATTCCCTCAGAGGAAGAGGAGGAGGATCTGGACAACCAGGAGTACCTAGACACAGATGAAGCGCCTGCCCCCTTTGGGCCAGAAGGCAGCACCTGTACGTTGGTTGTAGGGGTGGACCTAGGCAGTGCACATCACTCATTGGATCTATATCATTATAGAATCGAGTTGATCAATTTATTTTTGCAGCATAACATAACATAGGCACACACACAAAAAGTTGTGGTCATGGTAACCTGACTAACCCATTTTTTTCTGATGACCCTAAACTTTTTTTGGATTGTGAAACTCAGGAAATGCAGTCTTTAAGTTTTTTAAAGTGTTTTCAGCAAAAGGGAAACTTGATTTACGTTAAGTCTGGCCTCTTTTAAACAAAATGATAAAGTAACAAAAAAGTTCAGGCTGACCTACCAACCCTTTTTTTCCCATGTTACAGTAACCACAACTTATTATTTTTATTAGGCCTTATATAACATGACATGACATGACAAAATGGAATGGAACAGAATACAAAAATCCATAATACAAGCAACATGATATAATGTGCCATAGCGTTGCATGACTTGGAATAACAGAACATTACAGAACATCACATAATGTAACATATCGTAACGTAACATGAAACGTATGGCCAGAAGCTTAGCCAGGGATGGTTCCATCTGGCAGAGGATGCTACCAGGAGGCAGTGGAACTGATATATAGGTCTCATAATGTGTACACCTTTACTTTCCATAACAACATATAACTTGCTATGACAAGCATAACATCTCTGCATAACGTCATTGCATAACGTAATATTTTATTCCTCCAGGGATATCTACTAAATTGGTACATATGATGATTGTTTATAATAATACATTTCTAGTCGCAAGCTACAATGACTTGTACCTTGAGTGAAAACATTTTTATCATAATGTAGTTAAGAAATAAGTTGAGAATTGAACAGTGGCTAGTACATAACAAGTTTCCATACCAGTCCACATATGCCTTCTTGGATGAATAACTCTTTGAAACATGCATGTATAGAAAAATTAACACACCTGACCAACTTTTTGCCTGCTCTCTCTTTCTGTTTTCATCTTGTGAAAAGTAAAGGCACTTAGAAAGCTGGCATTCCAAGCTACTCCAAAATGCCATCTGTTAGATGATGGTACGAAAAGCAACAGATGTTATGAATGCAACACATCCGATTAGTACCCATTTCAAGTCGATTTTACGTGTGCTTTACATCTCCCACTAAATCTCCTTGACCTGTTTCATGAATGTAAAACTAAGTTACTTCATTTTCTTGCACAGCAAAATGGAGCCACCAGCGGGACTTGGACAAGTTTTTCATCCGAGTATACCAGTACCATCAACGCAGTGGCTTCCTTTGCATTGCAGTGGAAGAGGTCTCGCAGCTAATGTAAGTGATGCATGTGCTTGAATATTGGGCAGTGGTGGTGTTGATGGTCTGAAGAAGTCAGTGCTGGAAAAGTTCTTATAACTTTCCCTTGCCTGCCCTTGCCTGTTTGGTGAGATTACTAATAACAGCAGTGATTTTATCGTTGGGTATTTCATCAACATGCCTAAGGCTAGTGTGAGTATGGAGGAAGATATGGCTATCCCCTGCAGACATAGAAGTCTCTGCTTGAAATCATGGTGCTGGACTGAGACTGTTGTTTCTTCCTCACTGAAATCTCCTTCATACATACACAAGTTCTTGTGCAGACCCTCGCCCTACAGTTCACCACCACCACCACCAGCACCACCACCACCACCACCACCACCACCACCACCACCACCACCATCACCACCACCACCACCACCACCTCCACCACCACCACCACCACCACCTCCACCTCCACCTCCACAACCACCACCACCACCACCACCACCACCACCACCACTAATAATAATAATAATAATAAATCACTTTTATACCGCGCAATACTCCCACACAGTGAGACTCAAAGCGCCTAAAAAAGAAAAAAAATAAATAAAAAAGAAAATAGAAGTTAAAAAAAACACACAATAGGAATGTATATGACAGTAATATACATCAAGGTAAGAGAAACAAAGATGAAAAGCAGGTGATATAAAACAACACAGCAACACAAACCAGACATTCAGTCAACATTCATACAGACGAAAAAACAAAACAAAACAAACAGTTTATACAGATATGTACAATGCACTAACTGTTCTCAGGAAGCAGTCAGGCCCTAGGGGCACTACACTGAAAAAGCTTTACGGAAATAATGGGTCTTGAGGTTAGATTTGAAGGAAGGAAGAGAAGTGATGCCACGGAGAGATGACGGCAGAGCATTCCAGACAGAAGGTGCTTGAAAGTGAAAGGATCTCTGGCCAAAGGATTTGGTGGTGGTTTTAGGTTTGCAGAGAAGTTTTTCGGAGCCTGAGCGGAGAGAGCGAGAGGGTTGGTAGATCTGAAGAAGAGATGAGAGATAGGGCGGCAGAGTTCCATCAAAGCAACGGAAGGCGAGAGTGGCGAGTTTGTACTGGATCCTGTACTCAACAGGAAGCCAGTGGAGTTTCATGAAAAGAGGGGTAACATGTGTTCTCTTGGATTTTCTGAAAATGAGACGGGCAGCGTTGTTTTGAACCCGCTGAAGGCGAGAGATTTGTTTGGATGGTAGTCCTGCAAGCAGGGAGTTGCAGTAGTCGAGACGGCTTAGAATGAAGGAAGTGACAAGCTGAATGACAGCCTCTTGTGTGAGAAAGCTACGGACAGAGGAGATCTTTCTCAGTTGGAAGTTGCAGGAGCGGCAAATCTGACTGATTTGTTCATGCATTGAGAGTGTTGAGTCAATCAAAACACCCAGATCCCTAACAGACTTTTGAAATGGAATTTCAGTCCCACCCACCTCCAAAAAGTGATCAGAAACAAGAGACAGTGACTTCTGAGAACCCACACAGAGGGATTCAGTTTTGCTGTCATTCAGGCAGAGTTTGTTTTGGAGCATCCAGTCTTTGATGGAGGAAATGCAGAGAGATAAGTTGTGGAGAATGATAGACAGGTCACGAGGAGGAGCGGAGTCTTGAAGCTGGGTGTCGTCAGCATATTTGTGAAAATTGCAGTTGTGGGCTTTGATGATGTCAGAAAGGGGCAGGGTATAGAGTGTGAACAGAACTGGCCCAAGCACCGAGCCCTGAGGGACTCCGTACTTGAGTGCTCTGGGAGAAGAAAGAAGGCCATTGACAGAGACAGTTTGTTTGCGGTCAGATAGGTAGGATGAGAACCAGGTAAGAGCTGAACCAGAGATGCCAAAGGTAGAAGAGAGACGAGAAATAAGGATAGAATGATCAATAGTGTCAAACGCAGCGGACAGGTCCAACAGCGCAAGGACAGAGGTTTCTTTATTGTCGGCGGAGGAGAGCAGGAGGTCAGAGATGTGAAGTAAAGCAGTTTCAGTGGAGTGGTTTTTCTTGTAGGCGGACTGGAACGTGTCAAGCAGGCCGTTGGCTAGAAGGTGTTCTTGAAGTTGGGACAGAATGACTTTTTCAAGTAGTTTTGAAACAAAGGGAAGATTCGAAATGGGACGGAAGTTTTTCAAACACTCAGGGTCAAGTCCAGACTTTTTCAAAAGGGGAATGACAACAGCCTGCTTGAGACGCTCCGGTACGGTACCAGTGGTGAGGGAGATGTTGATGATCCTTGTGATAACAGGGACCACATCATCAAGACACTGCTTGAGCAGTGAAACGGGCAGCGGATCAAGAGAACAAGATTTTGAAGGGCAGGCAAGAATCAGCTTGCGAGTGAAATCTTCCGAGACAGGCACAAACGCAGCGAGCACCCTACCATCGAAGGAAGCAAACCGAGCCTGAGAATCTGTCGCATCAAGCTCACGGCGGAGTTTCTCAATCTTTTCATCAAAGAAATCAGCTAACTTATCGGAAAGCTCAGGGGCAGGGATGGACTTTGGCAGAACAGCCGCAGAGTCAGGGTGGAACAAGTCATCTGTCACGGAATACAGTGCCTTGGTGGTTTTGCATTCTGAGAGTCGAGAGCAAAAAGGGTTTTGCTTAGCTAGTCTATGGAGCGCCTTGAGCTTGCTGCGCAAATTCTGAAAAATCTGACGATGGACCGTCAACCCAGTGGTCTGCATGCGCCCCTCGGCACGGCGTAGTTCACGCTTGGCCATCACCACCACTATTGCCATCACCACCACCACCACTGCTATTGCCATCACCACCACCACCACTATTGCCATCACCACCACCACCACCACTATTGCCATCACCACCGCTATTGCCATCACCACCACCACAAACACTATTGCCATCACCACCACCACCACCATTGCCACCACCACCACCACTACTATTGCCACCTCCACCACTATTGCCACACCACCTCTAATGCCACCACCACCACTATTGCCATCACCAACGCTATTGCCATCACCACCACCATTGCCATCACCACCACCATTGCCATCACCACCACCATTGCCATCACCACCACCACCACTATTGCCACCACCACCACCACCACTATTGCCACCACCACTATTGCCATCACCACCACCACCACTATTGCCATCACCACCACCACCACCACTATTGCCATCACCACCACTATTGCCATCACCACCACCACCACTGCTATTGCCATCACCATCACCACCACTATTGCCATCACCACCACACCACCACTATTGCCATCACCACCGCTATTGCCATCACCACCACCACCAACACTATTGCCATCACCACCACCACCACCATTGCCACCACCACCACCACTACTATTGCCACCCCCACCACTATTGCCACACCACCTCTAATGCCACCACCACCACTATTGCCATCACCACCGCTATTGCCATCACCACCACCATTGCCATCACCACCACCATTGCCATCACCACCACCATTGCCATCACCACCACCACCACTATTGCCACCACCACCACCACCACTATTGCCACCACCACTATTGCCATCACCACCACCACCACTATTGCCACCACCACCACCACCACTATTGCCACCACCACTATTGCCATCACCACCACCACCACTATTGCCATCACCACCACCACCACTATTGCCACCACCACTATTGCCATCACCACCACCACCACTATTGCCACCACCACTATTGCCATCACCACTATTGCCATCACCACCACCACCACTATTGCCACCACCACCACTATTGCAACCACCACCACCACCACTATTGCCACCACCACTATTGCCATCACCACCACCACCACTACTATTGCCACCACCACTATTGCCACCACCACCAATGCCACCACCAATGCCATCACACCCGCTATTGCCATCACCACCACCACCACCACTATTGCCATCACCACCACCACCACTACTATTGCCACCACCACTATTGCCACCACCACCAATGCCATCACACCCGCTATTGCCATCACCACCACCACCACTACTATTGCCACCACCACCACCACCAATGCCACCACCAATGCCATCACACCCACTATTGCCATCACCACCACCATTGCCATCACCACCACCACCACTATTGCCACCACCACCACCACCACCACTATTGCTACCACCACCACTATTGCCACCACCACCACAACCACTATTGCCACCACCACTATTGCCACCGCCACCACCACCAATGCCACCACCACTATTGCCACCACCACTATTGCCACCACCACCACCACCACTATTGCCACCACCATTATTGCCACCACCACCACCACTATTGCCACCACCACCACCACCACCACTATTGCTACCACCACCACCACCACTATTGCCACCACCACCACCACCAATGCCACCACCAATGCCATCACACCCGCTATTGCCATCACCACCACCACCACCGCTATTGCCATCACCACCACCACCACCGCTATTGCCACCACCACCACCACCACCACTATTGCCATCACCACCACCACTATTGCCACCACCACCACCACCACTATTGCCACCACCACCACCACCAATGCCACCACCAATGCCACCACCAATGCCACCACCAATGCCATCACACCCGCTATTGCCATCACCACCACCACCACTATTGCCACCACCACCACCACCACCACCACCACCACCGCTATTGCCATCACCACCACCACCAACACTATTGCCATCACCACCACCATTGCCACCACCACCACCACCACTATTGCCACCACCACCACCACTATTGCTACCACCACCACCACCACCATTGCCATCACCACCACCACCACTATTGCCACCACCACCACCACTATTGCTACCACCACCACTATTGCCACCACCACCACCACTATTGCCACCACCACTATTGCCACCACCACCACCACCACTACTATTGCCACCACCACCACCACCACTACTATTGCCACCACCACTATTGCTACCACCACCACCACCAATGCCATCACCAATGCCACCACCAATGCCACCACCAATGCCATCACCAATGCCACAACCACCACCACCACTATTGCCACCACCACTTTTGCCACCACCACCACCACCAATGCCACCACCAATGCCACCACCAATGCCACCACCAATGCCACCACCAATGCCACCACCAATGCCACCACCAATGCCATCACCAATGCCACCACCAATGCCATCACCACCACCACCACCACCACCACCACCAAAAAACCCACCACCACCAGCACCACCACCAATGCCATTGCCTCCACCACCACCACCAACACCACCATCTTTTTGCAGGGGGTTTACTATGTAGGCAACAAAAGCCATTTAGAATGTGCACCAGCACTCAATGCAAGAGATTAAAAAGTGAATTTATGTTTTAAAAGTGAATCTTTGTTACCAGTTAAAAAAGAAAGTGGGAATATAACTGCTCTGATGAGGTTTAGGATCTCTAGGTAAGCATGGGAAATATGTGTGTGTGTGGTGTGTGTGTGTGTGTGTGTGTGTGTGTGTGTGTGTGTGTGTGTGTGTGTGTGAGTATTTATAAAACATCAAATGCTAGGATCAAATTCATTTCATCAAATGAGAAAAACATAGGAGACATTTGCTTTCTAGTGCATATCAAAAACTGCTTTCATTTTTTCAGTCACATATACTTTTTTCTTCCATCTTCAGGAATTTGTAGAAAATATCTATCCCCTGTCAAGATGTTCACTCTGTATAACGAATTCATTGAACATATTGCCAGGTCTTGTTGCTCACAAATGTTCTTGACCTCTTTGATAATTCTCTTTGCAGCCATTTTGCCTTCATGGTCTTCGTCATAGTCCTGCTAGACACGGGCATCAACTACAATGCCCTGTTTGGACGAACCACCAACAACGCTTCCAACTATCACAAGGTCACCCTTAGTGAAGTCTTCATCCCTGTCAGCCAATGGAGGTATGAATCAGTTCTGGCAAGAGTCTCAGACTAGTGCATGTTCAACCCATTGTCAACAGATGTGATGTCGAATACATTCCCTTTGGAATAGGACGTGAAATAAATGTGTCATAAGGTTTTATTCCATTTGAAATTCCTGAGTGAAAAAATTGACTGGAGTTGAAATGAAAGTTTGCTTGTGTGACTTAGAATATAATTTTAAAAAATGGTAAAATATCTGTAGTTATATATTGTAGAAAGGTTGTCAAGATATAAAGCAAAGACAGATTGATTTAAGAAGAGTATGAAACTTCCTGGGAAGTGGGACGGCTGATGATCTTCAGAGGAAGATCCCCTGTCTTAAAGTGTTTCAGCCCTGACTTCATATATGAAGCAAAGACAGATTGATTTAAGAAGGTCAAATTGTAAGGAGGGGATTTGACCAGAAAATCAAATTTTTGAGAGCTGATTTTTGAATGAGCTATGCTGTAGCTGGTGATGGGTTCAAAAGCACCTATGATGTCAAGTTAAGATCACACAGGCAAGACATATGTGATGTTTGACTTGCTTGGTCTGTCAAATGCAATGCGAAGGCTCACCGAAAACACATTATGCATGGTTTTATTCTAAATGGAAATTAATCAGCTAAACATGTGCAATTATCAATGGTGCCAGTGTTGAAAGTTTGTTAGTTCTGGGAAGGCTGGTTTACTTGTGACATGAATTATTTTCATATGTTTACACTGAATCCTTTAAACAGAGAAAGAGTTGGGTTTCTTAAAATAGATGTGAAGGTGCAGAATTTTTATGTAACATGACTTTTTTCCTCTTTTTTTTTGGTTTGAGAGCACCCTAAAATTCCTTGAGTCTCTCTTTGTATGCATTAACCATTGTAGCTCAATAACCCTCTGTATAATCATGGTTTTCTGCAGGGCTCAATGGTGATTATTTGATAATGTTCCTTTTTATTTTCCTCTCTTGCAGTCTCCCAGTGTGGCTGATCTTCGTTGTTGTCTTCTCGGTGTGCTTCATCCTGTACAGAGCCGTCAAGTTTATTGTCAATATGTGGTCTTTTAATGACATCCGATCTTTCTACCAATCGGCCCTCAACATTTCATCAGTGAGTGTTGCATTGATATTGCATGTTGGGGTATAGGTGTTCTGGTGTCTAATAGTGCTCAAACCATGCAGTTATACTTATCAGCAGATAATTCTAATTGCCCCCCTGTGGTTGGGGGTAAGAATAAGCCCACCATGTGTCCCTACCTGATTTGTAAATGGCAGTTAACTAGGTATATCCAGACTTGACATGTTCTTACTCAAATCATCTCTAGTGATTTTTTTAATCAATGGCCTTACATAGCCTGCAGGGCCTGGTAGACCATAAGACAGTATTCATTCATTCTTATTGTCATTCCATTTCTATCTCAACTCTTTGAGAAGCATGCATTTAGGCTACATATTATAACAATACAATAATCTCTCAAATGTTCTGCTTCTTGGATAGAATGAGCAGTATGACTAACACCAAACTCAGTGGTACAGTACCAAGATTGATAGATAGATAGATGTACTTTGTTTATCCCACTTGTGGGCACTTTTTTGTTTACTTTCAGGAACATTGAAAACATATACATATAATTCAGGCTACAGGTGCATACTGGAACAAAAACGTTCATCGTGCAAATAGCAGAAGGCATGAACCATTATCTTTCATGCTTTGTCTGAAGTTTGCGAATTCTGCACCTTCTTTGAGAAGGGAGCAGTTCAAAGCAGAAACACAGAAAAAGCATGCAGTGTGACAACGTGACAGCCCCCTGATTTCTGCACTGCTTCTTATAAAGTGACTGCAATGATTTTCCAGCACATCTTGGTTGGCAGTTTGATGAAGCTTTGAGCAAAGTGCCCGTTGGCTGCAAGCAAGTGGAGTTGAGCACTGCAGACATCTGCAGTTGAGCACTCTAATGTTACAGCTGTGCAATTATTTGCTTGCATTGCTCTGCTCATGGCCGAATCTGAGACAAACAATTCTACTGAGGAATGGAAAACTGTTAGAAAACTGCAGTCATAAACTGCTTCCTATGACATTCACTGATGGTCCAACACATACACACACCCCACGCGCAGGTTTTGACCATTGCTATGTTTTTCTTCCTGGAGCATAAGCACTATTTATTTTTAAACATCAATCTGCTTGTCTAAGCAAGCTGCCACATGGACACTGCATACAATGACATATGCACACATGCTGACTGGCTTGCGATGGACATAGTGGGCGATCCTTTGAGAGATGAATTGTCAATTGTAGCAGCTGAGACCCTTTGAACTAGACAGTCATTTGGGAAAGGCTTCCAGAGATGAGCCACACTAGTGGACTCGTCTGAGGAGAGGGGTGTGAGAAAGACAGCCAAGCTGGTGGGGGGCCACTTAAGCTGCGGGGCCACAACATCTGATTGTCTGCGTTTTTATGAGGTGTTTTTGATCATTCGTTTTCTTTTGTCATTGTGTGTGTGTATCATGGCTCAGTTAATTCACTGCAGATTAACTGACCAAGATTGCTTGCCAGTCAGATGCTGTGACCCGCTAGCTTGTATGGCCCGCCAGCTTGGCCGTCTTTCCCACACCCCTCTTTTTGGACAAGTACAATAGTGTGGCCCATCTCTGGAAGCCTTTCCACCATATGTAGGTATTGGTTGCTTGGGTTAGGGAATTCTTTCAATGTCTGTTTGCAGAGTGACCTGACCAACATGACCTGGCATGAGGTCCAGCGTCGACTGATGCAAGTCCAGGAGGAGCAGCACATCTGTGTACAGAAGAAACAGCTGTCCGAGTTGGGTACGAAGACCAGTTTTTTCCTGTGATGTGTGTTGTTTTTTCAAGTGCAGATTGTGTGCGTGCGCGTGTGTGCGTGTGTGTATGTTTGTGTATGTTTGTGTGTGTGTGTGTGTGTGTGTGTCTGTATGTTTGTGTGTGTGTGTGTGTCTGTATGTTTGTGTGTGTGTGTGTGTGTGTGTGTTTGTGTGTGTGTGTGTGTGTGTGTGTGTGTGTGTGTGTGTGTGTGTGTGTGTGTGTGTGTGAAAAGGAGGGAGGGAGAGAGGGAGAGAGGGAGAGAGGGAGGGAGGGGAGGGAGGGAGGGGAGGGAGGGAGGGAGGGAGGGAGGGAGGGAGGGAGGGAGGGAGGGAGAGAGAGAGAGAGAGAGAGAGAGAGAGAGAGAGAGAGAGAGAGAGAGAGAGAGAGAATGAGAATATGCATGCACTCATATTCATCTTCTGACTTTAACCATCCTGTCGAGATAGAAAGAAATCTTTTTTTGGAGGAGGATTCATTCTATCCATTCAAGTAAGACCCATCTACTACACTTTGTTCAAGCAGAGTTCTCCACGTGTAGATTGCAACTGCCACAATTTTACTGGAATTACTATGATTTCTTTGTGCTGAAAGCCTGACTTCACTTGCAGATATCTACCATAGAATACTTCGCACCCAAAACTACATGGTTGCTCTAGTCAACAAGGAGGTCCTCCCTCTCAGGTTCAACATTCCACTTGTTGGACAGTAGTGAGTTCTCTTGTTCCTTTTGTGCTAGTTGAAGTAAAGAATATTTAGCAGTTTATCATCTTTTGATTCTCTTCCCCAAGCCAGTTATGAAAACACGAGGATTAGAAGAGGAAGATATAAAGCAAATCACAAATTCAGGAGACTTTTTGCTCCCTGTGAATTACATCAACATGCTTCTTGAGAAAAGGAACACAGATATATTTTGAAATGGAATAGTTTCAGTGCAAAGTTCATGTGCATTTTCCATACAACGGCCAGCTTAAAGTAGATATTCAGAATATTTAGTATTGGCATTTGCCCTGGAAATACTGGCTAAGTAAATTGAAAAAGTCGTAAGAAAATTTACATATACTCTTTGTTGTTGCCTTGTTTGTATTATGTAAAAATACCCACTGTTGTTTGATTGCAGTGCCTATCTGAGTTCTCTTCTGAGGAATGTCATTGAGTACCTGATCTTTTGTAAGTGGATTTTATTGCACTTCCAATTACAGACATTAATCATTATATGAACATTCTTTTGGAAAGATCTTTCTTGGTTTTTTCGAAACCTGATTTGAGAAGGGGGTTTTATCTGTGTGCTAATTGGTTGGTCAGTCAGCCAGTTGGCCTGTCAGCTGGGATGGCTGGCCAGCTAGGCTTCACTTGCCTGTCCCTGCAGCCAGAAAACAGTCATTGATGATGGGCTGTATGACAAAGGCAGGTTTCCCCAAAGTGATCCTAATGCATCATACTCGATCATCTCGGGACCAGAGGTGTGTTTCATTTAGGAAGGCATCAGAAATATTCAGAGATGAGCACTCACAGTAAGTACTTGCATTGTCCAAAGCTTTTCTCCCACTTGAACCTGTCCATGCAGGCACTGGCTGTAAGTAGCCATCTCGAAACCTTTTGATAACTTTCAAAACAAAATGCAACTCTGGTCCCACAAGGCAGACGTGTGTGATGCATCAGGATCGATTCTGGAAAACGCACCTCAGGTGTGGTGGGTTAGTTCTTCCATCCATCCTTGGGTCTGTTAGCTCCTCTACCTTCTGCGATGCTCATCATCTCCCTTGTCCTCTCCCAACTGGACTACTGCAACAACCTACTTGTCGGAACTACAAACCGTCTCATGAACAAACTACAACTGAATCAAAATATGACCGCTTGGGTTGTCAAACTCATACCCCCTCAGGCACACATATCCTCACTGCTGAAAGAACTTCATTGGCTGCCTGTTGCTCTCAGGGTGGACCAAGATTCTTTGCCTTGTGGACTATTGTCTGACGGGATGTGCTCCATTGTACCTGAGGGAGTTGCTAACTAGTAACTATTTTTACTCCACCAAGAAACCCAAGTCCTCAACCCAAGGATTACTAAAAAAAACACCAAACATGAATTAAAAAATATATGGCCAGCGCTCCTTCTCATTTGCTGGAGCAGTTCTGTGGAACGACATTCTGAAATCCGTGATATTATGTTACTCCTTTACATCTTTCAAAGAGCAGCGGAATACACTCCTTTTCTACAGATTTGATGATCTTTGAGCACCCTTGCAGGGTGGAGACCAGTGCCTCAAAAAATGGGGATCCTTTCCACTGATGGGCTACTCTAGTGGACTCTTCCAAGGAAATGGTGCGGACCCCGCTCCACTAGCGGGCCACGACATCTGATTGGCTGCATTTTTGCAAAGGCATTCATGCTCCAAACAGAGCCAAATCACCTTGACGGCTGCTGCAAATATGATGTTCATTGTAACCCAATTCAGCTGAAAGCACGTTGTGTACACCAGTTTGTCAATTATTCACACTTTATTGTCATTCTGTGGGTGGAATAACTGTCCTAGATTGCATATGTGAGCTAGCGAGCATGTGATAATTTGGTTGTCGCTGCGAATTAAACGACCAACATTGCACCCCTTTCCTCGGACAAGTCCACTAGTGTGGCCCATCAGTGAAAGGGATTTAGATAAATGTACTTGCATACACTCAAACTTTCCTCTTCCTCCTTCAGCTCCTCTCTCCTTACCTCCATCCATCCCTTGACTTAAAATAACAAAGATCAATAGTGGCATGTAATTTACATGAAAGGCAAAGAAGTTGTCATGGCACTAATTTCTGTGACCAAAAGAGCACAGAGAAGAAAAATGTGTCAACCTAGAAAAAAAACCCCAGCAAATGTTCTCTTTGCAGACTGGCCATTAGGAGGAGCATTTGAGAACTCTCATCTTGCGCCTGACTACAAGCGGTCAGGCAAACGGAAGCAACTAGCAGATGCGTAAGTAGATGTCACTTCTTTCAGTATTTTTTATACTGGAGATATTAGTTTGCTGAATTTGTGTTATGAATGACATAACTGAACAAGTGTGTGGTTCATCTTGAGGCTCAATTATAATATTTTTCTCTATGTTTATTTGAAGTCCTGCTTTTTGCATGTGCAGGCTGTTGAAAACTGAGCATGCTGTTCATACACACAATGAACAAACAAAGTACAGCAAGGTACAATGGTAAAGGTGTGGTTTTAATTGGGGACTCATCACCTCTGAGTCTCAGACAGCTTTACACTTTACCCCCTGATCACCGGGCTGCTTGATCAACCCTTCACTGGTATCTCACAACAAACACAGTGACAGGCATTTAAGATGCATGCAGTTAGGTACTAGAACCCACTCCACTCCCATGGGAGTATTCCAACCTGATGCTGGCTCACAGCCGCATACAAGGGTTAATTGCATGACATTGTGCCAATACTGCTGTCTCAGCTACCAGGTTTTACTCCTAGGAGGTGGCCCCCTGTGGGTTGGGGGTCAGAACAGACTCACTGCATCTCCCTATGCAGTTCATAAGAGGCTAATGATTAGGGACATCATGCTTGATTTGTGTTTACTTAAATATTCTAGTGATTTTTGTGCCTTACATAGCCTATGAAGACTGATAGGCCGTAAAACACCATCCATCCATCCACCCACCCACCCACCCACCCACCCAAGCATCCAACTATCCTGGGGAGATGCAGTGTGAGTTAAACATCTTGCACAAGGATGCAACACGGGGAACTGCAAAGCTCGGAACACCACACCCACTAGCTACAAGCATCTCCAGCACAGCATGGTAACCACTCGGCCACAGAGCCTCTAAACAACTCAAAAATATACCCAGAATTGGAGAATTGGTTTCCCTCTCAACAGAACAAGAAATCAAAATGTGTTACTCATAATTGTCCATATTTATAATATTCCCAGGTTGTCCAAGCGGTTCCTGTATGTGGGGTTGGCTCTACTCTTTGCCTTCCCACTCCTGTGGCTATTCCAAGTGGGCTACTTCTGCTGTCGCTATGCAGAGGTGGGTGTAACTTACTCCTGGGCTGGGAGCAGACCCTGATGTTTTGTTATGTTAGTAGAGGCTTTTGTCTCAACCCACAGGTACAGACAGACAGACTGGTAGATAGATACACTCTTAAGTAATCATAACCCGAGTGTTCTCGTCAATATTTGTGCTGATGCGTAGTGAACCAGGCACTCCGCAGGCAAGTAGACCGTGCAGCGTAGTTGACACTCAACTACACTCGGCCTTAAATGACTTGACTGCAAAGCCTGAAATGTAGCTTCGCACAGGCCTTTGAAGTGACTTGACCGCGTAGAATGGGGGGAGGGGGGAATATAATGAGGGAGGGTTGAAGGGAAAGTAAGTGAGGGAGGGAATTTCACATGATTGGACTTTTTTTTATAACCCTTGAGTTTGTTTTATACAACGTGTTTTGTATTTCACTGACATTTTCTGTAAAGGAGACGATAAAGTTAGTCTATGGTCTATGTACTGTGGATGGACATGTAGAAGGATGCACAGATAGAGGCAAGCAAATAACATATGAATGGATAGTTGTAAGAGAATGAATGTTTTAATCTATGGCCAAGAACACCTGCTGTGGAAGGAGTTATCATGTGTAAGCTGCTGTATGTGAGATGTCACTTCTTTTACTTCTATGCTTCACTGGTGAGGTGTTTCAGATGTTCTCTTAATTCTAATATCCTTAGAGAGTACCACAAACTCAAGGAGTTGAACAATATGCTTTGAAACCTGGAAGGCACTAAATTGTTGTGTTGGATTTTTTATATCATGTCACAGGGTTTGTAGTGAGACACGTGGATTGTATTTGGTCTCTCTTACCGATTATTTCTTGCCTGCGAAACTCAGTTTGAGATGCTGAATGTCATTGTGATTTGTTGCAGCTTATTCGAAGAAAACCTGGTGAGCTGGGTATTCGGAAATGGTTAGTAATATGGAATCTTTTTTCTTGTTATCATTCTGCAGCTTTTTTATGTTTCATGAGTGTGTGCATGCATGCGTCTGTGTGTGTGTGTGTGTGTGTGTGTGTGCATGCATGCACGAGTTCACTCAAATTATGTCACTAAAATCAAGATCATTATTCTATGCTGAATGTTATAATATGGATTTGTTTCTACATGAATATTTTCTGCAGTAAGTAACATATATTATGTGAGTGCTACAAGAGCACTATGCCACAACTGTATATGTGACAGAGAAAAAAACAAGTTTATCTAGACCTTTTGATGGTTTTGTAAATCAGAATATTATGTTATTGTTTGTTTTTCAGGTCCAACTATGCTCGTTTGGTCCTGAGACATTTCAATGAACTGGACCATGAACTTTCAGCAAGGTGAGTAATGAAAATATTGATAAATGGCTTAACAGCTGCAAGTTTATGCAACATATCTGTAACATTCTGTGTGTAAGTACCATACTTTTTAGTGTTGAATGTGCACATTTTTCCCTTTCATAAAACTGCAGGACACTACCACCTTCCGCAGCGTCATTACTGGCCAGTCTTTCCACATCAGAGACTGCTTGTCGTGCACGTCAACCAACGTCATCTATCTCATTGACTGTGAACAGTGTCACGACAGGCAGTATGTGGGTGAGACTGGCCAGACCATACGTAGAAGGTTTTACGGACACACGTACGACATCCGCAATAACTTAGACACCCTAGTGGCTAAGCACTTCAGGTCCCCTGGGCACTGCCTCTCCCACATGAGAGTGACCATTATTGAGCAAATACACGTGGACGATGCCAATATCCGAAAGCGGAGAGAGAAGTTCTGGCGCTTCAAGCTACGAACCAACTACCCTGAAGGACTGAATGTGTTTGACTGAGAGAGAGAGATGGATGGAACTATGAACACTTAAAGAGAGAGAGAGAGTTGGAGGTAGAGAGAGAGGGGGAGAGAGAGAGAGAGAGAGAGAGAGAGAGAGAGAGAGAGAGAGAGAGAGAGAGAGAGAGAGAGAAAGAGAGAGTGACAGAGAGAGAGAGAGAGAGAGAGAGAGAGAGGGAGACAGAGAGAGAGAGAGAGAGACAGAGAGAGAGAGAGACAGAGAGATAGAGAGAGAGAACACTCTGGACACTGGATGCTGAGAGAGCTCGGGCTCCGAGTACTCGGGCTAGAACATTTTTGGGGGGATGAGGGTGTTGGAGAGAGAGGGAGGGAGGGAGAGAGAGAGAGGGAGAGAGAGAGAGAGAGAGAGGGAGGGAGAGAGAGAGAGGAGAGAGAGAGAGAGAGAGAGAGAGAGAGAGAGAGAGAGAGAGAGAGAGAGAGAGAGAGAGGAGGGGGAGAGCTCTGGAGTGCCTACGTCATGTCCTTCTGAAGTTTTTTACGTCACGTGTTGCATCATTTATGTGTTTCTGTATTAACTGAAGAAGGGCGTATGCCCGAAAGCCTTTTGATTTTGGTGTTTGTCGTGTGTTTTTTTCTTATTAACTTTCATAAAACCCTTTGAACAGTATGCCATAACAGAATTCATGTACAAGAGCAAGGGTTTTCATAGATCTTTTGCTATTAAAAAAAATAACCTGATGTGTGCAAGTATTTAATACATCAAAATCTGCTATGTGTGATTTGATGGCTATGAGATGAGCCTTATCACCAGGATACAGATTCAGCAATTCGGTTGTTTTTTTCTGTTGTCACACATGTCTAGATATCACTGCATGAAACTCCAACAAGAACTGCATCACTGACTTGTTCATGAGAGTGTTGATTTATTTTGAGTTTCATGACAGTGAACATTATCATCATTATCATCATTATCATCATCATCATCATCATCATCATCATCATCATCATCATCATCATCATCATCATCATCATCATCATCATCATCACTTGTATAGCCCTGGTTTTGACTCCTACTGAGTCACTCACAGCACACACATATCAGGAGTCACTTGGAGTATTTGGCAAAGAGATTCTTTTTTAGGTCTTGTCTAAATGCATCCAACTTGTAAGCATGATCATAGTTGGACAGGCAGGGCATGCCAGCCTTAAGGCCTAGCATAGGAAACCGCCCTCTGTCCAAATCTGCCCTCGGAGAAAAACACCAACAGCAATTGAAGAAATAAAGAACAGACAGGTCTTGTACTCTTATGGGCAAATGAATGAATGAGTTTGTGATGCCTTTGTTTCCAGACTGAATCGAGCCCACAGACCTGCTACCAGATACATGAGTATCTTTATCAGTCCACTCACCACCAACGTTGCCAAGTATGTGTAATTACTGCATTAATTAGAGATTGAGATTGTGTGTGTGCAAGTGTGTGTGTGTCTGTGTGTGTGTGTGTGTGTGTGTGTGTGTGTGCATGCACACACATGTGCCCATGCAAAAAGATTTTAATTAAGGGCCACCAGAATGTGAACAAATATTAAATGTTTATACCCTTCCAACATAAAATATAAAGTATTAATATTAAAGATATCAATTAGAATTGATTAGTTTACTTTCATCTTTCAAAGATTGATTTCTTTACACAATATTTGTGGAAAGTGGTGGGCAATCTGGATAACCAAATTCAAAATAGCTTTGTTGGCAATAAGCAGTCTAGAAGTTTCACAAGAAAAAGGCAAGTTGGCCTAGGAATCTTTTGCTTTACATGAAGGGGGGGGGGGGGGGGATGAGGGGGGATGGATGTGTGTGCAAGTGTGTGTGCATGTGTGTGTGTGCTCATGTGTAGGCACATGCATGCATATGTGTATTGATGAATGCATGCATGTATGTGTGCGTTTGTGTGTGTGTACATATATAAGCATACATGTACATGCATATGCATACATGCAAATGCATATTTGAACATCCATCTATGTACATATCTGTATATACTTCTGTCACATGCTCAGTGCTATGAAAATGATGTGAGGATTGACAGCCCTCTAATGCCAGTTTGTGTTTTATTTGAACAACAGGAGTGTGGGCTTTCTGGCTGGCACCGTCTGCTTCATCATCATTGCCTTGGGCTTCATAGATGAGGATGTCTTCCAAGTGGAACACATGCTGCAAGCCCTCACCGTGTCAGGTGCGCTTTTGTCCCTCCTTGGCATCTGTCTTGGGTTCTCCTTTTCTCTCCCCAAGAAGACAAATAGAGCTTTCATTATATAGCCCATGTTACCATACTAAGTATGCTGAACGTTGAGGAAGCTTCTTTGAGAAGGATTTTTTTTTTTTTACACGTCATAGACATAGAACCAACATTCTCACAGTCACACAGAGGGGAAGGTGCTTGAGGTACACAGGGTTGTAGCTTATAAGGAAAATAGATTTAGCATTTGATTATGCGTGAGGCGCAGTGCTAGGGTTCAATCCTTGGAATGGGAGAAATCTGCATTATTTCTTGCCTTTTTACCAGATTTTATCTCACTAGAGAATGAGGATAAAAAAGATAATGTTTAGTCTGTAATCTCAATGAAATTACAGTATTTAGGTTTAGCCTATACTTATAGTTTCCCAACAGTTTTTCTGTTTTCAAGAAATATTGAACAGATGGGACAAAGATATTGAATGATATTTGTCACCACACACACACAAACATGATTTGATGCCACAAGTTTATAATATTGGAAGCTTTATATATTTATGAATGCATTTATGTTTTATATGTATGTATGATTTGCTCATGCATTTTATTAACGTTTCTGATTGTGGAGCATTACTACTGTTACAAGCCCAACCTCGCATAGTCTAGGGGTATGATGATGATGAGTTGGTGTAATGACTTTACACTTGAGGCTTGACTTGTAGACACAAAATATCTGATATGCTTCATTCACTCTTCTCTCACAACCAAGGAGAAAACAAGCAAGATATTAGATAATAATAAATTTAATGAATAAAGTATCTTAATCATGCAAGGCATGCATAAGAAGAAGGTTATTATTGGATTTCAATTGTGGATACTTAGAATTTCTAGGCCAGCCGTATAAAAAGGAAAATTGAAATGATTTGTTCTTAGTTCTCAGTCAATTGTTCAATGTGAAGAAAGGTCAATGCTCACCGAGATCCAACGACGAAACAAGAGTCAGTTCTTTTCCTAATGTCTGTTTTTTGCTAAACTCGTAGAGGTGGAGGGAGTCGGTCTTCTTTGGAGGAGTTCACAGCATCTTTTAGGCAGGCACCTCTGAGACAGGTCGGCAGCACTTGTCTCAGCGGGGACTTCGGAAAACCTGCGTGTGGCTTGGATGTGAAAACCGAAGTGATTTTCTAAGGCTTCACTCTCTGAGCACGCTTCTCTGGCCGCTGCCCCTCACCCCCACCACCCCTTCTGGTGACCCCCTAGCTTGGAACGTTGGCTGGGAAAGAGCACCCCTCGGTCAGGCACCAGGGAGCACCAGGGCAGCGCGAGGGACAGGGTGTTTATCTTATCACCAACCTAGGTGATGAAGGAGACTTCCCTGGGAGAGCGGTCCCCTGTGGGAACTAATTTTGACCGCCCACACAGGATGCAAGAACCTCTGGGTCCTCATTTCCAGCATCTCTCTAATTAAGACCCAATAAAACCACTGATGGGCAATCATCACACTACCTTGCAAAAACTAGCATGCTATTCATTCAGAAAGTATATGCAGATGTGAACAATCACTTTTGAAGAGTTGAACACTGGTGCTAAAGGTTTATGTGTGGATGAGTGTGACGTACTCGTTCTTTAATCAAATGGCTTGTTTAAATGTCTAGGGGAAGAACTAAAGCACGCACCTTCACTCCTCCATTCAAACGCTAGATGGTAATTGTCTGACAATGAAGCAATGGCAAAAACAGTATCAATTCAAAAGAAGTAGTTTAATTTTCAGAAATGCATTTACCCGTGAAAGGTGAATGGGCGTCAGGCGCCACAAAAATGCATAGAATGCAAGTAGAAGCAATCAATTCATTTCAACAACTGGCAGCGAGACATGGAAAAAACAAACAATGGAAAGAAATAGGTCTGCCCGAGCCGAGGTAATTAACTAAGTGTACTTAGCTGACCCTTTTGATGAAATCGTGAAGTTGGAGATGCACGGACTTATACCCCGCGCCTATCGCGCCAGCACAGGGGTTGAAATTGGGGNNNTTTTTGTACCATTGAATCATTCTACTTTTCAGTTGTTTTAAGAAGGTCGTTTCGTTTGGAAGCATTTGACGTGGCCACTCTCTTTTGCAAAATACGTTACAACGAAACATTTTTAGCATGGTAGACCAACTAAATCTATCATCCACGTTTTTTTTTTTTTGGCATTGGAAAGTAATAATTGGTGAGGGCAAGTCTATCATGGTACATTTCCTCAGAGTTTAAGCCAAGTATTTTATGGGGCGTTATCTGAGCATTGCAACTCTAAGGGTATCGACCAGGTCACCATAGATCATCACGTTCGACGTGTCTCGGAGCGACATTAAGGAACCACTTAGTATAAACATATGGAACGATATTTGATAAGTGTTACAATAATAGGATTGCCCCAAGAATTTGATCCATGAACTAGAATGGGCTGGACCTTTGCGGCGTCAAAAATCTTACACAAAACACATCTGGTGTTGGTGTAAACGACATTGAAGCTTTCTCAAGGATCTCTGGATCTGGATGAGCGCTGCTTTTGCTCTGGAGAAAAGATCAGACTAGGATTGTTGATTTGATAACACAACCGGTGTGACAGGGACTCAACTCGAGAATATTGTTACTGGTTGACAACCTCTAGGTTGACGGTTCATCAATCGTCTACTCTTCATTAGCAGCTTATGAATCCTCTTTACGAAAGACAACAACCTTTGGTTTTTCTCCGATTATAGTAGTACTGAGTCTTATCAGCGGCATCCCTTGAGGATTATTAATTGATTCTGAAGCCCAAGGTACCGGTCAGACAAAAGTACAAGTCATCTACAAAGAGGCAACAAGAAGCAGCTCAGCACCATTAGGTGGTCCCAGATGTACGCTCATGTGTTACCTTTCTTCAATACTTCACGAACTAAGGTGTGTGTGTGAAACCAAGAAGGAAAATCGGATAGGAGACATTTTTCAATATGCAAAACAATTGTATGTATCATAGTCCACAAGAAATGGAAATGTTAGGCGTTTTGAAATAAAGGTTGCCGGTGCACAGTATTAGATGGACTAACTTTTCATTGCCGGTCTCTGGCATCTGTACACTGGCAAAATGAGGTTTCGAACGTGCTTTGGTATACTGGCTTGTCGCATGGCTGAAAAGGCAATTTTTACCTACTGCACCCCATGAATCCTTCCAACACTTTCCAAAGCGCTCGCCTGCTACAGGGTCAAACGCCTTTTTGGAATTGGTAACAATACAAAACACATTACAGTTTCTTGTTAGCGGTCTTTGGGAGGTACCTGGATATGCACTAAAACATTATAAAAGCAATAAAAAGTATTTTGCTCAAAAGAGAATACTACTCCTACACCGCAGCTTGATCTTCCCAATAAGTTTATTTCGTGCTGCCATGCCTGTAGTCTAGCATAAAGGGGAGATGTGCAGAAATGTGGTTTGCTAAAGATGCTGATCAATGTGAGAGATGCTCCTAAAGTTGATATGAGAGGTCATTTAAGGGGGGAAAACACCTTTTCTTAGGGAGCGTATGGGTACACAAGGATATGGGTCCGAATGTGTAAGGGAAAGGGAACCGTCCCTGATCAAGATAGCTGGCATGAAAAAGCAGTACTCTAAGATTAAGTGCGGCAGAGCATAAGTGACTAAGAACAAAATCTCATGATTTTAGCGATTTTTCGGTTGATAATTTGGAACACCATGTGCGTCTATACAAAGCAGGAGTGAGCGTATTTCTTTGTACTTAGTAAGATACGGTGTAGAACAAGACGATTGCAAGGATGGAGGAATCATTATGCGTATCTGAGAGTTAAAAGAGTGGAATTTCTAGAGAAGGTGTTCAGATGTTGATATCGAGGATGTCACGTTAGAGTGATGACATGATAACAGAATCTTGACTCTAGAATTGAGTAATATGTATATTAATTCTTCAAATACTATGGTTTTAATGCAACAAGAAAAATCTGTTTTGGAAATATAGTGTAGTGAGCCACCCATAGTGTCCGGTATCGAGGTTGGTATATTATTTCCGGAGAATACAAAAATGTTTTTTTTTAAAAAAAAAATCTGCTTCCAGGATATAATTTGGGAGTCTCTGAGATGCTCCTTAATTGAAAAATCTCGTAGTAGTCACGTTTTGTCTAAAACGGTGCTTCTTCATTCTTAATAAGCTGCTTGTAGTCGTTTTTCTGGAATTCTCAGGTAGGACAAACTCTAATCCTGATTTGAATGTGGGGTGGGAGTGAGAGGAGGGGAAAACAAAGTCTGCCGCGCAAGGATTTATCTAGTCTGCCTTCTTGGCTGGTCGCACATTCTTTGTCGAAACATCTACATCCCGACTCAGAGCGAATAAAAATAGGCCTTGAAATGTATCTCTGCGTCATGAACCTCGGCACAAGCATTCACAAAGGCATGATGGGTAATTGCGCATTCCGATAGCACAGATACCACATTCACTCCTCAACTGTTTAAGAAACGGGTTCATGGTGGTCGACGTCATGCAATACATACAAGTTGTTGTGCCATTCTCGTCACCCGTCTCGTGAGACCATGGAGTAGTGCGCCAGGTTTTGGTCAGTCCCGATCGAGGGAGGAATTGGAGCGGACAAGCAGCTGCACTGGCTGTGGCTGTATGAGCCCCGATCCTTGAGCGGCAAAAGGGTCATTGCCTGCTGTTGCCAATTGTCACAAAGTGGAATTCCTAGAGTGGCTCTGTAGATGCCGACACGCCGATCACTATGTACCTAGTTCTTGGCAGTTTCTGCTATTCTCGTCCCACCTTGCACTGTACTACCTCTTTCTGCTGCTGGGCACGGTGATGCCAGTCTGTGAAGGCGGGCATCACGTAGCTCCCGCTAGCTTCTTAACAGACGAAGAAGGAAAAACGAGGGCCAAACGTTATGATTCCCTGTACATGCATAGGGTTAGCAGCTTTGTTTGATTGCATGCCCTGCGTACAGCACAGGTGTGTCGCGTTTTACAGACGGTGCCTTTTTTCTAGCGTGGAGGATTTGAGGTTCTTCCTGCGAAGGTCTGGATTACCCTGTGGTTAAAATACAAGTTATGGTATCAGAGTGAAGCTCGCAGTCTCAACATTAAACAAACGCATACAGGCAACGACTTTGGGTATTCGGCGGGCGTCCATCAATGCTGACGTAACCCAGGCATCTAAGTCGGTCTATTGGTTTGAGCAGCGCGAACATGCTGGGGGAGATACCGTGCTTGCGCCCGAAATGTCGCTTTGTGGGGATAGGCTCGTGTGAGCTGCCCAGCTGCTGCCCAGTATCCTTGCTTAGGCGTAGCGCATTTGAAAGGGTTGCAGGTTGAGCCGGCTCTTTCTTGGGTGCGGGAAGTGAATGACAGTGGTGGTAAACGCTTCGCCTCCGTTAGACAGGAGCGTGCTGGCTCTGCCACAAGTCACGAGTGGAGGAGGTCTCCCGCACGGGCACTCGTTCCATACATTTGCATCTATTGCTCCTGTTTTCGGTCCTACGGGTTTGCCTCCCCCCCGCTCGTTTAGCAGCACATGGATTTGTCCTTACCCGCTTTTCCGACGCGTTCCACACGAGGTTATTTGTTTTTGCGCTCCGATCTCTTGGCGCACTTTTTTTCCATTATTTTCAGATCTGATTGTTGTTTATTTCACGGCACCAATGTAAAACACCTGGCCGGAGAAAAAAAAGATAAAAAAAAAAAAAAAATCACGATTTTTGTGTGCTTAGTTTAGCCAGTATGAGTCAGAGGGCTGAAATTAACAAAAATGTTTTTGTTTTTTGTCTTTCTTGGTCCGCTCATGGATATGAGACTGCCCAGGCGAGTCATGTTCCACATCACGTGTTCAACACGTCCCCGCGAGCCCCAAGTGGGGGAGAAAATTTGTATGCTTCTCAGTGTTGGTAATCACCGTTCCTGGGTTTGTTAGTCTTGTTGTTGTTCTCATCGACATTTTCTGTGATAACGCCTAGTCCCAAGCACCAGTGCCGTATCGCTACTCCTGGCTGTAGTGTCCCCTTGCTCTTCTGCCTCCGTTTCTCTTCATTGTTTTTGTGACTGATTGGTTGTTGTGAGGAGGGGAGGGAGAGAGATACACACTCTGGTGGTTTTTGTACTAGGCGCGTTAGTTGTTGTTTTCAGGGAAACGTTTTCAGGAAAGAAATTTCAGAAGAAATGGATTTTGATTATAATGACAAAAAAAACTAACAAACACAGGGTTACA
The DNA here is from genome assembly GCA_034096865.1 of Theodoxus fluviatilis. Classification (NCBI taxonomy): domain Eukaryota; kingdom Metazoa; phylum Mollusca; class Gastropoda; order Cycloneritida; family Neritidae; genus Theodoxus; species Theodoxus fluviatilis. The sequence goes on along the minus strand of JAWQFJ010002102.1, from coordinate 57,338 downwards.
AACTAGACAATTTTACCACTGACTTATGCGGATGAAAGAAAGGAAGAAAAAAGGAAAGGGAAAGGAAAAAGGAAAAAAGAAAAAAGTTAAGGATAAAATTCAGATTGGCTAACTAATAACTAAAAACTAAGACACAAAAAAATCGTGGATATTTCGCCAATAGGGTTGTATTGTGTCTTTTTCCCTGCCTATCCTGACCCCTAGACTTCTGTCTTCTTGATGCTGATGGGTCAGAGCGATATCTTTTAACATTTTGCCCAGGGCCAGAGACTCGACGTGATGGTCGTTTGTGACGCGTAACACAAAAGGAACATCGGCCTCCTTTGAAAGCGTGAGCAGCAACCGGAACTTCACTATAGGTAAAAAATTGCTCGTTACACTTATTCATTGGTTGAACTTACCCCATGAGGGCGATCCAAGAAATGTCTATGTGGTTTGAAAAACGGAAGGGGCTCAATAAGTGCTTTCAGTGTACCTATTATCACGAGGTCTTAGTCGGAGCCGCGCGAATCTTTATTTATTTCGTGTTAGCACGCAAACAGCAAGCCCCGTCCATATGATGTAGTTGTCCATGCACCGACCTAGTCAATTTTTTTTTGAAACCTGGGTTGGTAACAAATGGCAAATTTCCGATTTCCTGAACACAATGAGCAAACTAGGCACGTGCTGGGGGTCTTCTGGTGTATGGGGCACAAAACATTTTTCGCGAACGAAAGAAAATGACCACCTTCAGGAAGTTCCCAGTCCATCTACAGACTGCTAGTTACATTAGATACATCGTTCCAATTAAATATAAAGTCAATAACGCAACAGGCTGAAATCACTCTTAGTTTTATGAAGAATGACTCAGAGATTTGTGTTTTTCTCGATATAGAGTGCGGATATATAAATTATTTAAAAATATTTATTTAAGTGAGCTAACATTAAAAAGGTATGCCTTCTGAGCGTCCTTACGTGTCTCTGGTGCATTTCGGTGGTCAATGCACCTTTCGTTGCTGGATTAGCATTATAAACACATACATGGAGAAGAGCTATGGAGCTTGTGTCATTCTTTTCCTGCTCTCATCGTGTGTCAAGCTGTGTATTGTTGTCCATTCTTTCCCTTGTGTTGTTCCGCCAACACATTGCATTGTGTTTCTTTCGATTCGTGATCTTTACTAGATCTGAGTAAAGCCTATCTCACTTCAAGAGTTGATCGATTTCACGCACCGCCCCTCTAAAACCGATAGCAGTCTTCTGTTGTTAACGAATTGTTCGATTCTAACAGCCCCAGCCCCCCGCCTAATACTATCCACCCTCCCCCCCCCCCCCCTCACCCCACCTCATCTCCCACCCGTCACGCGATATGACTATTCAGTAATGGGTAGGGGTGGGGCGGGGGGCAATTTGTGGGTGATGAACGGCGGGGGGTGCTGAGGGGCGATGATGGATGAGTTGGGGAGGGAGACAGTAGAGCGAGGCAGGGCAGCGAAACGGGGGGGTGGTGTGGTGAGGGACTAGGGGGTGATGAGTTTCAAAGTATCAACTTTTTCCAACCCCATCCCACGCGCTACCCCGCGCACCCTTCTTCCTCCGTCAAACAACACTCACCACACTATGCGTTACCATTTTAAACTTACTTCCCCATCCCCGTTACCCCCATTTATTGATACACGTCTCCTCAACCACCTCGACCTTCACAGAAATCCGCCTACAAATATCTCACAACTACCCCACTATATCCAGAGACTCTCAATCCACCTCCCACTCCCCAAAGACCCTCCCTCCCCCCCCAATAACGTCCTCCGCACCCCCACCCACTTCCCTCAACCCCCCACCGCTTACCCTCCCATTTCTCATCCCCCACCACTCACATCTCACCCCTCACCCATGCCTTTACCCCCACCCCCACCCCCCACCCCCCACCCCCCTTTACGCACCCCTATCTCCGACCCCAGACCCTACCCTCCATTCCTTATCTCCAATCCCTCACCCCCCACCTTACCATCAACTTTACCCCCACCCCCCTAATCCACCTCCTCACCCCCATCCCCCAACCCCCGCCCTCCTCAACCTCCCCATTCTCAACCCCCCCCCCCCCCCCCGTCACCGTCCATTTTCCACCTCCCACCCCTCACCCTCAAACCCATTACCTCCACCCCCTTACCCCAAATCCCATTCCCTTCACCCCTTTACCCCAACCACCACCACCCTTACTTCCACCCCCTACCCCCACCCCAATTACCCCCACCCCCATTACCTTCTACCCCCCAACCTACTTTTCCCGTTGAAACCCCTACCTTCCACTCCGGGGAGTTGGCGGATAGGGAATGCGGGGATGTGGCGAGGAATTACTTTTTTTTTAATTACTGCGTCCAGCAGTGACAGACGGGAAGGGGGTTGTTGAGTCAGAGGGAGGGGGTGGGGGGTGGGAGAGGAGTTCAGGAGGAGGGAAGGGAAGGGATACCTGATCTTTACGCGTTTATGCTGCGTCATCTAACCCCGTGAGTCGACCTTTTTGTTGTTGTTGTTGTTGACATAAACACTTCTTGCCATTTAAATCAGCCCTGGAATTTCCCGATCTGTCCGTAGAAGCAGAAAAAGCGACAAGCTGAGCGACAGTGGCTGCGTTCTGGTTTGACTGTTCACAAAGAAATTTTTGTTCTTTCAAGCACAAGATCAATCGTCTAGTCGATACGGCTAAGACAGTGTACTTCAATGCAAACATATGTGCTTCTACCACTTGCGGTCAATTATTTTCCATCACGAACAGGCTCATGAACAAGACCCGTTGTACTACTCTCCCTTCTTCACCAATGTCGTTGTTACCTCAGATGTTTTGTGACTTTTTTGTGTCCAAGGTGTCCGATATTCGAAGCAACGTTGACATGTCTGCTGATGCAGGTGCGCCTGTTAGTGATGACCCAGTATCCTTCAGGGGTACTCCCCTCCTTCAGTTCAGCCCGGTTGAGGCTAGTGCGGTCCTCAAGACCATCCGCAGTATGAACTCTACCTCCTGTGACCTTGACCCTGTTCCCACACCCCTCTTAGTTGAGTGTATTGACGAGATCCTACCTGTCCTGACACAGATGATCAATGATTGCTTCCGGACTGGCACCTTCCCTAGTGTTTTCAAGCAGGCTATAGTTAAGCCGCTCTTGAAGAAGCAGGACCTGGATCCAAACAAACTTAGTAATTATAGACCAGTCTCCAATCTTTCTTTTCTGTCAAAATTGTTAGAGAAGTTAGCTTTGCAGCAGCTGCTGGAGCACGTGTCCCAGTATGACCTTTTGGCCCGTTTTCAATCCGCGTACCGTGCTCATCATTCCACCGAAACAGCTCTGCTCCGTGTTCTAAACGATCTTCTCGTTGCTTCTGATAATTCCAAAGTTTCTCTTCTTACTCTGTTGGACTTGAGTGCCGCGTTCGACACAATAGACCATGGAATTCTTCTCACCCGTCTTAGAAACGTTTTTGGCATTGGGAACTTAGCACTCTCCTTCCTGCATTCATATCTCTCAGTACGTAGACAGATCTCGGGTTTTGTTTCTGATCCTACACCTCTCAAGTACGGAGCCTCTCAGGGCTCTGTTCTGGGTCCTCTGCTGTTTCTACTGTACACCCAACCACTCTCCAATGTAATTGACAGTCATTCAGTCTCTCACAGTGAATTTGCTGATGATACCCAGCTCTACAACTCCTCCCATCCCAATCAAATCCACTCTCTTCTTTCTACCAGCGAACAATGTATCTCTGACGTGAAACGGTGGATGACCCGGAACGAATGAGTGAATGATTGCGCATGAATGTATTGGTGAACATCAATTGATGCACCTGTTGGTTAAACGTCTAGACGTGCCAACAAGAATGACAGCTGTGATGTCCATGGAATCTTCCCAGTATCCATGTTGTATATTTTACTCTTCCTTTATCTGCACACTTTCGACTTTCGATTCAGGTGTTACTTTGTTTTACATGTGAGTTGTACCACACTGACTGTTCGAGGATATTGTCATGTGGATTTTTTGTCCATGCAGTTTTGATCCAGTGTTTTAACACATCAATACAACTTTTTTTCTTCTCTAAATGTTTTTCCATAAGCACTGAATTAGAATAGTTGCCACTCTTGCTTTTTTAAATAAATAGTGATTGAAGGTGATTTTCCGTGTTCTTTTATTGTTATCAATTATGTAAAGTCTAATCCAGTTTGCTTTTATTGCAGTGATGAAACATTTTCAATCAACCATCTTAAGGCTTCCTTCTCTAATTCTGAATAATTACTCTCTGTGCTGTATCGTCAGGTTTATTGCGCCATTCGAAAGACAAAAATCTGTCATGATTGCTTTCAAAATCTTTTCTGGTGGGTCAGCGAGAGTTATTAGAGGATACAAAACAACTGGGAAAGCTAATATGTGTAGTACCACCATTTTCCTATTAGTGTAAAAGTTGGCCCTTTTCATCTTTGCATAGAAAGAGTGTTTTTAATACTCTATACGGAATATTGCACTCCTTTTTATGATTTACCTGCAGGCCTGATATTCGGCCAGAGGAGTCAAACAGTTGACAAACACCTGTCATGTCTCTTTCTGTTCCATCTAGGAGTACAGTCACGTCAGGGTCAGCTGTGAACTTCACTACTGTCAAAAAGTCAGAAGCCTGAAATATTATCACTGCTTCTTATTAAGAAAGAGAGTATGGGGATAGGGCAGCCCTGTCTTGTTTTGGAAGCTAGTTAGAAAAATGGATAGGTGTCAATTATTGAGTATACAACTATTTGCATGTCAATCAAATAATTTTATCCACGGTATAACATTTAGTTCATAATTGAAATATTCTAATGTTCTAAACATGTATACTGTCGAATGCCTACTATCTGAAAATTTGATACATTCAATCAGACCTAACTTCCAGTCAGTGTGCAAAATCTCAAGGAAATCCGTCCAGTAGTTTTTGAGAAATAAGCCGTTAAGTCGGGACAGACAGACAGACACACACACAGATAAAGTCTGTAGGACCTGGAGGGATAACGTCTGATGTAACTTCTATAGTATTTCCTTTACTAGTAAGGCTTGCTCATGAGGAATTTTCTTTCCTTCTCATGCGTGCCGGCCCAGCACAGTAGCTCAGTTGACGGACTGACCCTCGCTTCGCAAAAGTGCTGGACGTCTGTGATGAAATTGACATCCAGCAAGGAGGAATGCTTCCCCTGCAGTTGTCCGTCTCTCTTGCAGTCGTGTGTGTGTGTGTGTGTGTGTGTGTGTGTGTGTGTGTGTGTGTGTGTGTGAGAGAGAGAGAGAGAGAGAGAGAGAAGAAGAGAGAGAGAGAGAGAGAGAGAGAGAGAGAGAGAGAGAGAGAGAAGAGAGAGAGAGAGAGAGAGAGAGATGAAGAGAGAGAGAGAGAGAGAAGAAGAGAGAGAGAGAGAGAGAGAGAGAGAGAAGAAGAGAGAGAAAGAGAGAGAGAGAGAAGGTGGAGGGGAAGAGTTATTTGGCCTATTAGCCTTCATAGGCTACAAGGTCTTCATGAAAGTATGAATAAATGAATAATTGGATGGATGGATGGATGGATGGATGGATGGATGGATGGATGGATGGATGGATGGATGGATGGATGGATGGATGGATGCATGGATGGATGCATGGATGGATGCATGGATGGATGCATGGAATGGATGATGCATGGATGGATGCATGCATGGATGCATGCATGGATGCATGCATGGATGAATGGATAGATGGATGAATGAATGCATGAATGAATGAATGAATGCATGAATGAATGATGGATGCATGAATGAATAAATGAATGCATGAATGGATGAATGGATGGATGATGGATGATGGATGATGAATGGATGCATGGATGGATGGATGCATGAGGCATGGATGGATGCATGCAGGCATGAATGGATGCATGGATGGATGATGGATGCATGGATGGATGGATGCATGAGGCATGGATGATGCATGCATGGATGAATGAATGCATGCAGGCATGAGATGATGGATGAGGCATGAATGGATGAATGAGGATGAATGATGCATGCAGGATGAGATGAGATGCATGGAAGGATGCATGAATGAATGCATGAAGGCATGAATGAATGGATGAAGGCATGAATGAATGGATGAAGGCATGAATGAATGGATGAAGGCATGAATGAATGGATGAAGGCATGAATGAATGCATGAATGAATGAATGAATGCATGAATGAATGAATGAATGCATGAATGAATGAATGAATGCATGAATGAATGAATGAAGGCATGAATGAATGGATGAAGGCATGAATGAATGGATGAAGGCATGAATGAATGAATGAAGGCATGAATGAATGAATGAAGGCATGAATGAATGAATGAAGGCATGAATGAATGAATTAAGGCATGAATGAATGAATGAAGGCATGAATGAATGAATGCATGAATGAATGAATGAATGCATGAATGAATGAATGAATGAATGCATGAAGGAATGAATGCATGAAGGAATGAATGAATGAATGAAGGAAGGAAGGAATGAATGAATGAATGAAGGAAGGAAGGAATGAATGAAGGAATGAATGAAGGAATGAAGGAAGGAAATGAAGGAATGAAGGAATGAAGGAAGGAAGGAATGAAGGAAGGAATGAATGAAGGAATGAAGGAAGGAATGAAGGAATGAAGGAAGATGAAGGAAGGAAGGAATGAAGGAATGAAGAAGGAAGGAATGAAGAAGGAAGGATGAAGGAAGATGAAGGAAGAAGGAAGAAGAATGAAGGAAGATGAAGAATGAAGGAAGAAGGAAGGAAGAAGATGAAGAAGGAAGGAAGGATGGAAGAAGAAGATGAAGGAAGAAGGAATGAAGAATGAAGGAATGAAGAAGAATGAAGAAGGAATGAAGAAGAATGAAGGAAGAAGAAGGAAGGAAGATGAAGAAGGAAGGAAGGATGAAAGAAGAAGGATGAAGAAGATGAAGGAAGATGAAGAAGAATGAAGGAAGAATGAAGGAAGAATGAAGAAGATGAAGGAAGGAAGAAGAAGAAGAAGAAGAATGAAGAATGAAGAATGAAGAATGAAGAATGAAGAATGAAGAATGAAGAATGAAGAAGAAGAAGAAGAATGAAGAATGAAGAATGAAGAATGAAGAAGATGAAGAAGAAGAAGATGAAGAAGATGAAGAAGAAGATGAAGAAGAATGAAGAAGATGAATGAAGAAGAATGAAGGAATGAAGAAGATGAAGGAAGGAAGATGAAGGAAGGTAGAAGAAGGAAGGAAGATGAAGGAAGGAAGAAGATGAAGGAAGATGAAGGAAGAAGATGAAGGAAGAAGAATGAGAAGAAGAAGAGAAGAAGAATGAAGGAATGAAGGAAGGAAGATGAAGGAAGATGAAGGAAGAAAAAGGAAGATGAAGGAAGAAAAAGGAAGATGAAGGAATATGAAGGAATGAAGGAATGAAGGAAGGAATGAAGGAATGAAGGAATGAAGGAATGAAGGAAGAAGAGAAGGAAGAATGAAGAATGAAGAAGGAAGGAATGAAGGAATGAAGAAGAAGGAATGAAGGAATGAAGAATGAAGAAGGAAGATGAAGAATGAAGGAATGAAGAATGAAGAATGAAGGAAGAAGATGAAGGAAGATGAAGGAAGGAAGAAGGATGAAGGAAGGATGAAGAATGAAGAAGATGAAGGAATGAAGGATGAAGAAGATGAAGAATGAAGAATGAAGGAAGATGAAGAAGAATGAAGAAGATGAAGAAGGAAGAAGATGAAGAAGAATGAAGGAAGATGAAGAAGGAATGAAGGAATGAGATGAAGGAATGAAGAAGAATGAAGGAAGAATGAAGAAGATGAAGGAAGAAGAATGAAGGAAGATGAATGAAGGAAGAATGAAGAAGATGAAGGATGAAGAAGATGAAGGAAGAATGAAGAAGAATGAAGGAATGAAGGAAGGAAGGAATGAAGGAAGGAAGGAAGGAAGGAATGAAGGAAGGAAGGAATGAAGGAATGAAGGAAGGAATGAAGGAAGGAATGAAGGAAGGAAGGAAGGAAGGAATGAAGGAAGGAAGGAATGAAGGAAGGAAGGAAGGAAGGAAGGAAGAAGGAAGGAAGGAAGGAATGAAGGAAGGAAGGAATGAAGGAAGGAATGAAGGAAGGAAGGAAGGAAGGAAGGAAGGAAGGAAGGAAGGAAGGAATGAAGGAAGGAAGGAAGGAATGAAGGAAGGAATGAAGGAAGGAAGGAAGGAATGAAGGAAGGAAGGAAGGAAGAAGGGAAGGAAGGGAAAGAAGGAAGAAGGAAGAAAGGAATGAAGGAAGAAGGAATGAAGGAATGAAGAAGGAAGGAAGAAGGAATGAAGGAAGGAAGGAAGGAAGGAAGGAAGGAAGGAAGAAGGAAGGAAGGAATGAAGGAAGGGAAGGGAAGAAGGAAGGGAAGAGAAGAAGGAAGGGAAGGGAAAAGGGTAGAGAAGGGAAGGGAAATAGGGAGGGAAGGGAAGGGAAATAGGAAGGGAAAGGAAGGGAAGCAGGAAGGGAAGGGAAGGGGAAAAGGAAGGGAAGGGAAGAGGGAAGGAAAGGGAAGGGAAGAAGGAACTGAAGGGAAAGGAAGAAGGAAGGGAAGAGAATTTAAGATGGAAAGGAAGGGAAGGGAAGAAGGAAGGGAAGAGAAGAAGGAAGGGAAGGGAAGAAGGAAGGAAGGAAGGAAGGGAAGAAGGAAGGAAGGGAAGGAAGGGAAGAAGGAAGGAAGGGAAGGAAGGGAAGGAAGGGAAGGAAGGGAAGGAAGGGAGAGAAGGAAGGAAGGAAGGAAGGAAGGAAGAAGGAAGGAAGGGAAGGAAGGAGGGAAGGAAGGGAAGGAAGGAAGGAAGGGAAGGAAGGGAAGGAAGGAAGGGAAGGGAAGAAGGGAAGGGAAGGAAGGGAGGAAGAAGGGAAGGAAGGAAGGAAGGAAGGAAGGAAGGAAGAAGGAAGGGAAGGGAAGGAAGGAAGGGAAGGAGGAAGAGAAGGGAAGGGAAGGGAAGGGAAGGAAAGGAAGGGAAGGAAGGGAAGGAAGGGAAGGAAGGAAGGAAGGGAAGAAGGAAGGGAAGGGAAGGGAAGAAGGAAGGGAAGGGAAGGGAAGAAGGAAGGGAAGGGAAGAAGGAAGGGAAGGGAAGGGAAGGGAAATAGGAAGGGAAGGTAAGAAGGAAGGGGAAGGGAAGAAGGAAGGGAAGAAGAAGGAAGGGAAGGGAAGAAGGAAGGAAGGGAAGGGAAGAAGGAAGGGAAGGGAAGAAGGAAGGGAAGAAGGAAGGGAAGGGAAGAAGGAATAGAAGGGAAGGGAAGAAGGAATGGAAGGGAAGAAGGAAGGGAAGGGAAAGGAAGGGAAGCAGGAAGGGAAGGGAAGGGGAAAAGGAAGGGAAGGGAAGGGAAGAAGGAAGGGAAGGGAAGGGAAGAAGGAACTGAAGGGAAAGGAAGAAGGAAGGGAAGAGAATTTAAGAAGGAAGGGAAGGGAAGGGAAGAAGGAAGGGAAGAGAAGAAGGAAGGAAGAAGGAAGGGAAGGGAAGGGACGGGAAGGGAAGGGAAGGGAAGGAAGGGAAGGGAAGGGAAGGGAAGGGAAGGGAAGGGAAGGGAAGGGAAGGGAAGGGAAGGGAAGGGAAGGGAAGGGAAGGGAAGGGAAGGGAAGGGAAATAGGAAGGGAAGGGAAGATAGGAAGGGAAGGGAAGAAGGAAGGAAGGGAAGAAGGAAGGGAAGGGAAGAAGGAAGGGAAGGGAAGAAGAAGGAAGGGAAGGGAAGGGAAGGGAAGGGAAGGGAAGGGAAGGGAAGGGAAGGGAAGGGAAGGGAAGGGAAGGGAAGGGAAGGGAAGGGAAGGGAGGGGAAAGGGAAGGGAAGGGAAGGGAAGGGAAGGCAAGGCAAGGCAAGGCAAGGCAAGGCAAGGCAAGGCAAGGCAAGGCAAGGCAAGGCAAGGCAAGGCAAGGCAAGGCAAGGCAAGACAAGGGAAGGTAAGGGAAGGTAAGGGACGGGACGGAGGGAGGAAGGAAGGAAGGAAGGAAGGAAGGAAGGAAGGAAGGAAGGAAGGAAGGAAGGAAGGAAGGAAGGAAGGAAGGAAGGAAGGAAGGAAGGAAGGAAGGAAGGAAGGAAGGAAGGAAGGAAGGAAGGAAGGAAGGAAGTGTGGATGGATGATGGATGGATAATGAATGAATGGATTTCAAGGGGCTTTCAGCCGAGTAGACAATATAAGGCCAAAACGTTCTATAAAAACCTGTAATTCAAGAAGATGATAATGTTGACGTAAAAGATTACCTCAAGTGAGGTAAGCAAAGAAATATTGAGAAAACTTGAAGACCTTGAACTCAAACATGAGGGGGGAAAAAACACAGAATTAAATTTTAGAAATCTTACCACATTAAAAGAATGTTTAACTTTTCTGAAATACTCTAAAAGCCTGTAAGACTGTATATGCCGAGGTCGGGGACACTCCACCAGACTGTGCCGCATGGTGAGCCTGCACTGGCAGGCACGGCACTCTGGTGGAGGCTCCGACTGCAATAAATAGGTGTTACAACGGCGAAGAAAGCATAAGCTTCGTTCATCTAAAACAGGCCTTCAGATTCGCATCCGGGGCTTTGGGGGGGCGCCACACTGCTCGAGGGGTTCGTCCATAGAAACCGTTATCTCTTCTTTGGGCGACATTGGCTTACTGACTTTATGATTGTGCTTTTTTTTCTTCTGAGTATTCATATTGAACCAGAGATGAGAAAATCACATTCTTTTTACGTCATGTGTTTCTGTTCTTCTTCTTCTTCTTCTTCTTCTTCTTCTTCTTCTTCTTCTTCTTCTTCTTCTTCTTCTTTCATTTGACTGCCGCCTTCAACAAGGTGAAGATTCTGCAGACGTTACCCGGTTTTTTTACTCCTGGGTGGGGAAAAGCAATGCGAGTTAAGCATCTTGCTCAAGGATGCCACTCTGGGAACCGCGCAGCTTCGAACGCCGTACTCCCTGGCCGCAAGCGACTGTAGGTCCAGCGTGCTAACCACTCGGCCAGCGAGCCCCGCGTTCTTTCCAGATCTATGGATCTCAGCTTTACCAGATTCTTCATATCAAATAGAGAGCACTCTGAGAAGGCAAACCTCCTCCAAGGAAGCCGCAATGTCTCCGCCATGGTCTGTGTAATTCAAGCAGGTTCTTCCGCTAGCCAGGTCGAATGCTACAGCGTGTATTTCATTTAGCGCCTGCTGCGGTCTCTGAGTATGGAACGCACACGCCGACGTCATCAAGTGTTTGACGTCATCGAGTGTTTGACGTCATCAACTTCGTGATGTGCCAAACTTGTATTCTTTATGATTCCCAATTCCCAAACAGATAACCTACAGAAGATAACGAATAGTTCCTCGGATGAAACCATGACCTTGCACCAGATTTCGTCAGATTCTGTTATGAACGTTTAAAGTTATTTTGCCGAAAAATGAACTAACGAACGAACAAACAAACCAAGGGACAAAGAACCTCCGAGGCGGAGGCAGATATAGCAAAAGAGATATGGTCATCAATGAAGCGCTTTCACCTTACATCCGGGTCCCCCTTTGAAATGAAATGATCTGTACTTACCTTTCCTCCACATCTTCTTGGCGAAACCTCAGGAAATAGGCGGGCCAGGCAAGATTTAATCTTTCCTGACAAATCTTCTCCAAAGCCCACCGTAGGGAGTCCGCTCTTGCTTGTAGGAAACCCACATTCATCCTCTCCTCAGAGTTCAGCGTCCGAATGTCCCCATACTGAAGTAAACCCTCAGCGGAGCGGATGAGAGCGAACAATTTGTCTGCACCAAAGTCAGAACATAGCTCTGCGGTCAGTGGTTCTTCAATTTGAAGCATCTTGACTTCTTCGCAAAAACGCTTCAGTTTGGCGCCAAGAGACCATTGCACTGAAATACTGGGTACCATCTTGAGCACTGCCTTCTGGCGCTACGTTGATGTAATCTGCAAGGTAAAGGCCTTCTTAAAATAGGGAAGAAAATCCCAGAGTGTTCGAAAGAGATAGGAAGCACGGAGAGGGGCAGAGAGAGAGAGAGAGAGAGAGAGAGAGACAGACAGACAGAGAGAGAGAGAGAAGGGGAGAGAGAGAGAGAGAGAGAGAGAGAGAGAGAGAAGGCAGAGACAGGCAGCGAAGAGAGAGATAGAGAGAGAGAGACAGAGACAGAGAGAGAGACAGAGAGACAGACAGACAGACAGAGACAGAGACAGACAGAGACAGAGTCACAGAGTGAGAGAGAGAGAGAGAAAGAGAGACAGAGACAGAGAGAGACCTAGAGAGAGAGACGGAGAGAGAGAGAGAGACAGCGAGAGAAAGAAAAAGAGAAAGAGGAGAGAAAGAGAAGGAGAGAGAAAGTGACAGAGAGAGAGACAGAAAGAGACAGAGAGAGAAAGAGAGAGAAGAGAAAAAGAGACAGAAAAATACAGAAAGAGACAGAGAGAGATAGACAGAGAGAGATAGAGAGAGAGAAAGAGAGACTGAGACACTGAGAGAGAAAGAAAGAAAGAGAGATAGAGACTGAAAGAGAGAGAGATAGAGACTGAAAGAGAGAGTGAGAGAGAGAGAGTTATTTGTCGAGGCCTTAGTACAATATCAAATGAAATTTAATTTACTATGCTAAGCTTAGCTTCACAATTGACCCATCCACACGGCCCACGCGGTCCCTGGGCTTAGCCAATCGCTGACGCGGAACTAGTCTATTTTTAGCACAGACTTCTCTGGCTCACACTGGTATCACAAATACGGCACTGTCTGGAAGCACTCCATCACGCGTTTTCGCTTCGGTTCTAGCCTATCGCACAGCCACAACAAAATGGTTGTTCACTGCCAGTGAGGCACATGCTCTGGTGATCAACGATAACCCGATAAAATAGTAGGAGGCAAATTGCATCAATTTCCCTCTGTAAAAAGCAGAAGAACCGATGCCATGGCGTGGATCATCATCAAGGCGTGCTGCCAGCCACACCATCAGCTAAATTTCAACCGGCTTAATAAATACAAAGGAGTCTGCGCGGGGCTGAGTCTCAGATCTGCATTTGAAATTGAACATTACTGTTGTTTAACATAAGTTTATTCATTTCTAGGCTTCAAGAAGCAAATTTTGGGAGGGAGCGTGAGGGTTGAGTGAGGATAGACGTACAGTAACGCTTCATTGCGAGGATGATGCTTATGTACCTTATCATCTCCTTACACCGCTTGTCTGTCGTGATGGTAGTTCTGAGATTTTGGGTAGAGCACGGTTATACAAAGCTCCAGGATTACTTACTTACTTACGCCTTTGACCCCTCCTGAGGCATAGGCCGCAAACAAGGGTTCTCCAGCCATCCCGTTCCTGAGCAATCTTTCCCAACTGTCCCCAGGAGTGGCCTGTTCTCTTGACATCGGCGTCCAGGTCTCGGCGCCAACTGTTGCGAGGTCTACCTCTCTTTCTCTTCCCTTGTGGGTTCCATGAAGGACTGTCTGGGGTGTTTGAGACCGGTTTGCGTAATGTGTGCCCTAACCATCTCCAGCGCCTTTGAATGATCTCTTGGTCTGCTGATTGTTGGTTGGTGCGTTGCCAGAGCTCCTCGTTGCTGATCTTTTCAGGCCATCGTATCTGTAGAATGCGGCGCACACATGAGGTGATGAATGTCTGGATCTTCTTGTTGGTAGTTACAGTGGTCCTCCGTGTTTCGGCGCCGTAGAGCAGAACAGACTTAACATTGGTGTTGAAAATCCTGATCTTTGTTTTGATGGACAGGTCTCTTGAACTCCAAATGTTTTTCAGTTGGAGGAAGGCTGTCCTGGCTTTTCCAATTCTTGCCTTCACATCAGCGTCGGTTCCACCTTGCTTGTTGACAATGCTGCCAAGGTAGGTGAAGTTGTCCACTTCTTCTAGCGCTACGCCATTCAGTGTGATGGGCGATGTGTTGGTAGAGTTGACTTTCAGGAGCTTGCTCTTCCCTTTGTGGATGTTGAGGCTCAGGTGAGTAGAGTTGTCTGCCACAATGCTGGTCATTTCCTGCATCTGCTGCTGGGTGTGGGAGAGAAGGGCCAGGTCATCCGCAAAATCGAGGCTCCAGGATTAGAACAGAATATATCCCATCCAACGTAAGCGAAGAGCAAAGGTTCACCCATGTCTAGATCAAGTCTTCGAATCGAGCGTGGTTGGTGAATTTCTTTCTCAACAATGCAACTTCCCGAGCTGTCACCTCCACCGTTGAATCCTCTTGCTCATAGATCTTAATTTCGTCTAAATAACACGAGTAGTATTATTCATTCCTCTGTCTATCACAGTCTGATATCACAATCGAATCGAGCTCGAGGCGGCTCAATCCGTTTTAAACTTAACTACCTGATCACTGGAACACTTGATCAACCTTTTTTTACAGGCCACCTGACAACAGACAGATACGACACTCATTGTCTCGCAGATGCCAGCACTTCCCGAGCTGTCACCTCCACCGTTGAATCCTCTTGCTCATAGATCTTAATTTCGTCTAAATAACATGAGTAGTGCTGTCTTTCACAGTCTGAGAAATCTTCTCACTGTCTTGCAAAAATGAGTCACTAATGCTGTCCGGAATACAACTCCACGATTCAGTTGGCGTTCGCGTCGAAGCCAATTTGCCGCCTGCATGTGATACCACGCGATCTCCCGCGAAAAAGGGGTGTGTCGTGGATGGGTCAATAGCCTGCCGTCACCATCCTTGCAGTAGTTGGTCCTTTGGTGACGACTTGTCTGCCTTCCTTCAGTCTGTGTGCTTAGCTAGAGAGCTGCACTTGCTTGCTTGCTTAGTGACTCACTCACTCACTCACTCACTCACTGGCTTGCTCACTCACTGGCTTGCTCACTCACTGGCTTGCTCACTGACTCGCTCAATCACACTCACTCGCTCACTCATTCACTCACTCACTCACTCACTCACTCACTCACTCACTCACTCACTCACTCACTCACTCACTCACTCACTCACTCACTCACTCACTCACTCACTCACTCACTCACTCACTCACTCACTCATACTGACTGACTGTGTGCTGTGCTTGCAGGAGGCCTGTGATGTGGTGGAGTATGCCTACAACCAGTATGCCAATGCTGGCCAGCGTCTGGCCATGCTGGAGGAGTTCTACGGCCCGAGCTTCTCCCTCTTCAAGGTGAGACCTCTCTCTTTGCAGAATTTATACCAAAGACTAATAGTCATGTGAATGTATTTCCCAGCTAATGTATTTCCCTTTCTGAATTCTCAGAAGAAAAAAGAAAGAAAAAGAGAGACCTAACTCTCTCTCTCTCTCCCTTGCTCTGCATCAGTGTTGAGTTGGGAGTTTCTAGCATTGTTACAATGGGTAATTTTATTTCTGTTACTCTGAAGAAGTATTGATGCTGTATTGTTGTTCAATCATCAGCTTGGGACAAAACCAAAGTTTCATACCTGCCAGCATGCTGGCAGCCCACCCTTTTGATTGAAAAGCTGATGGTTTATTTCGAATGATTTATATGCTGGGAATGATGATTGGACAGATTACCTCAGAAATGAAGTTTTAATTCCAATTAATAAAAGTCATCATTCAAAACTATAATAATCTTGGATTCTGTGTTCGGAGTGCATCAGTACACAGTACACAGTAATTTATTGCGCCAAGTGACATCATTAAAAAAACGAGCACGAGGAAAACTAAGTGATGAAGGCTAAAAGAAACAAAACAAAAAGCCAAACACACGCATCGCTTACACACCCTAACACGCCGTTGATGCAAAAAACATGGACATTTCCCGATGTACCTCACTCACGACACACACGCAGCTGCACACAGACAAGAGATAAGACTACACCTGAAACCAAAAGGGTTAACTGGTAAATGGGGCAATATACAATGAACAGTTAAAGTTACTCTTTAAGAACTGTTGACAAAAGAGGAACAAACTAAGATGATACACCCACCCACCCACCCCCCTTTTAAGTGGCAATAAATAATACATATGAACAGAGACAAGACCACTAAGACGTACCCCCCCCCCCCCACCCCGCCACCCCCATCCCACCCCCCGTCACCCCACAAAAGAATACAGTAGAACAGTACAAAAAACAGTGAAAGCTACAAGAAGACCAACCCTTCCCCACCCCCACCCCCTCCCCCACCCCTCCCCCCACCCCCAACCACACTCAGTAGCAGTCCATATAGCCCAGAGGAAGCACAAAAGAGAAAGTGGCACTGTCATAGATGTGGAGAAGTGTGTGCGCACCGCCGACAGGATCAGCGGCGGCAAAGCTGCCTGGGGAGGTTCTGGACAGCGTTGAGCTCCGTCACCGCCGTGGGGAAGAACGAGTTCTGAAAACGGCATGTGCGCGTTTTGAGGGACCTGAAACGACGGCCAGAGGGAAGGAGCTGGAAGAGGGAACAAGCAGGGTGGGAGGGGTCCGCCACAATCTTACGGGACTTGCGCACTATGCGCTGGGCGTAGATAGAGGCTAGGGAGGGCAGATCACGGCCAATGATCCTGCCAGCAGCGTGCACGACACGCTCCAGCTTGTCTTTCTGCTGTTGAGTGGCCCCTCCGAACCACACACAGATGGAGAAGGTAAGAACACTTTCCACCACAGCACGGTAGAACTGGAGCATGATCTCCGGAGACAGTCCAAACTTCTTGAGCTGCCTCAGGAAGTACAGCCGCTGCTGGGCACTCTTATGGATGCCGTCAATGTTGTTGCCCCAACTGAGGTCGGAGGAGATGAGCGTGCCGAGGAACTTGAAACAGTCCACGATCTCAATGGCCTGGCCGCCGATCATCAGTGGAACGATAGGGGTGGGATTCTTCCTCAGGTCGACGATCATCTCCTGGGTCTTGGTGGTGTTCAGCTCAAGACTGTTCTCACCACACCACGACACCAAGCAGTCGACTTCCCGGCGGTAGTGGGATTCGTCGCTGTTGGAGATCGCACCTTCGACTGTAGTGTCGTCCGCGAACTTGATGAGCTGCACAGACTCGTGATGGGACACGCAGTCGTTCGTGTAGAGGCAGTAGAGGAGAGGGGACAGCACGCACCCCTGGGGGGCGCCAGTGTTCAGGATGAGGGTGACCCGGGAGGAAAATCACCACAGTCGATGAAAACAGTTGAACTTGGCATTCTTTCGTTCTCTCTCTCTCTCTGGCATTTCTTCTTCTTCTGGGTCGTGTCGAGGGAACTGGCTCCTCCTTCTTCTTCTTCTTCTTCTTCTTCTTCTTCGGAAAGGAGTCGGTCTGCTTTCCAACAAGACAGGCCACCACACTTCAGCAAAGCAAGCAAGCAGGCTGGCAGGCAAGCTGGCTGTTCACCATTCCACCACCCCCTGGCAGAGGGGTTCGCTTCCAGCCGGTTCCGAGCAGGCTGAGGTTTCTCACTAATATCATTCTGCGTTTCTATATGGCCACCGCCAAGAGCAAAACACCTACACCAAGCAGGGCGCCGATGTCGCTGCTTCACTAAAAATAAATGATATGACGCCACGAGCATCCGGCGACACTCGCTTAAATGCCTTCACTGACGTCACCAAGTTCAGTCAGTCCAATCACCACTGTCCATCCCACTCCACTCTGACTGGTCAATTCACAAGTTGAAAGTCACAGGTTGGTCAGCGTGAAAACGCCAGTGGAGTCCACTACACTCGTAACACTTTCAAGTCATTCACCTACACAGGGGTCAATTCTTTACTGACACCGGCTCAGGGCAATGAAAAAAACCGCTAAAGCTACGGCTCAGCAGACGCATGTTAAACATTTCTAGTAATACTAATAACCAGAAGGCATGAAAAAACATTGTCTCGCCACAATGAGCAAATCAATTAGGAGTTACTCATTTGTATATATTAAGTTTTGTTTTATTTGCAGGAGTTGTGATGACAGCTACATTTGCACTGCTGCCAGAACCGGTAAGAACAATTTTCAAAAGCAGAATCATATTTAGCAGAATTCAATAGTGCACACCAGTTATTTATCACTCCAGCCATATGTTTTACTCTTTTAAAGTTGCTCACAGCAGTGTCCATATCTTTGTGTGTGTGTGTGTGTGTTCAGAAGCATTACACACAGCTCTTATATGCAAAATGTAAATGGGAAAAAAGACACAAATGAAAATGTTAAGTTGTTCTTCCATTTTCTGTACACAGTTTTACATTTGCAACCATCATAGATCCAAATCCATTAATTTTTTTTAAAGAGCAAATTATTTATCTGAAGAAATATAAAGAAAAGAAAACCCACACAAAAAACTTAAAAGTTAAGTTGCTCTTTAGTTTTCTGTAGGAGGCTTTATAATTCCAAGCACCATAGATCCAAATCTTAACTGTTAATTCCCTGTAGCGCCTTTCTCCATCCTTGACTAGAATTCCTGTTCCACCTTTCTCCATCCTTGACTAGAATTCCTGTTCCACCTTTCTCCATCCTTGACTGGAATTCCTGTTCCACCTTTCTCAGCCCATCTTAGGGTACTTTTCATAGCGTTTTTGCAAGACAGGCAATTAAACTGTCCGTCTACATTACAGGAACTTAAGAGTTAACCAATGAAAAGTACCCTAAGATGGACAGAGAAGGGCCAAACATGAATGCTGTCAAGGATGGAGAAAGGCTCTACAGGGACTTCAGAGTTAACAACATTTATAGGGCTGACTAACTATAGAAGATCTTAATGTTCAATTGTGGGTGTGTTGCAGTACACAGTGTACATTCCGGAAGAGATGCTGAGGCTGGCAGTGACCCACATGCAACACTGTCCTGACCAGTGGCTGGGCAAGGCTCACACTGACCAGGTCCGCAGCGAGTTTGCTGTACTCTTCCAGTACCGTTTGGTAAGTGTGTGCTTGCATGCATATCTTTTAAAAACATGTCTTTGTTTACCTCTAACCAGATAATCATCTATGTCAAATTTAAAATCTAGTAGAATTATGTATTTTTATTAACATTGTGGCCTTATGTAGCCTACACAGCTGATGGGCCCATAAGCTCCATCCATCCATCCATCATTTTGCATGCACAGGGTTGCATGTACACACATACAAATGCATGGATACAGGCATACACACACACACACACACACATAATTATGATGTACATATACACTAAATGGAACCACGTATGTTGCCCCCCAGTATATGGACATCAAATATGGCCTCACCAAAGGAATTTCATGACGCAGAGTGGATATCCAGTTGGGTATGAAGAAAGGAAATTCCTGACCTGTGACCAGAACCCATGATTTCCCACTGAACATGTAATGTTCAAAACACAGATAATGTGGCCATCACAAATTTTGTTATCATTACCAATTAATAGACATCACGACAACCCTAGTCTTGGCCAAGGATTGAATCCTTACTGCCTAGATGACAGCAGAGCGTGACTACTTTTAACAGTGACTGTCTGTGATTGGTGCAGGTGTACTTTGTTGAGGAGGTCCTCAGTCCCATCATCACGCCGCTCATCCTTCTCTTCCGAGTCCGCCAACGCTCCCCGGAGATTGTGGACTTTCTACGCAACTTCACAGTGGATGTTACTAGCGTGGGAGATGTCTGTTCCTTCGCCCAGATGGACCTGCGGAAATTTGGAAATCCAGCCGAGGTGAGTTTCAAGTTCCTTTGTCTCCTGTGATGCCGTATAAGTTTATATGAGGACCATCAGTCGTCTCGCTTCTCATGAAGTTTCTTGTCCTCTTATGCTGTGATTGGAAAGCTGTTATTGGAAAACGGTGCAGTGTTGCCCATTCTCAGCATACTGTTATTCACAGATTTATGCCCCATTTGTACCAATAGTCTCTTGTTGTTGAATCCAAAGAAGCTTCAGGCAGAAATATGGTGGTGGGGTTTGGGTGGGATATGTTAGTATTGTTTTCTGACCTGCATTCTTGAGGCTTTGACTTTGAAACAGATGTGCTCATACACTTGAAAAGTGTCACAAAGTAGGTAAAATTGACTTGGAACTGTGTGACACTGGTCAAGAGTGCAGTTTCATTTGCAAAATTGATTATTTGAACCAAATTAAGTGCATGGAAACCCTTGCAGAACTCCACAATAGTGCAGACTGCTGAATAATTCATAAATACCATGTACAAATGAGGAAATATGGATAGAACAGTTTTTAAGCATCCAGTTTATACTCATGGTCATGAATTGCAGTTTTCCCTGCAGTTTTAATCAGACTGTGGATTTTAGATCTTTATCAGTTTTACTGTAAAGATGCTTTATTGGAAAGCTTTTTTTTGTAATTCAATATTTATTCCCTATTGTAAATATGCTAGGGGTTCACTACTGATCTCTGTGAATCTTGAGGTCTTGCTTTACTTCTTTTTCAAAGAGGGGCATTGTGGATATTATTTTAAGACTGGATTTATTTCTTGCAGCTGGACGTAGAGGTATGAACCGAAATAATTTGCAGAATGCTAAGCTGGCTGTAGGGCTTGGTTTGACTCTAGTTCCACCCCCATCTGAGCTGCTTGTATGTTGAGATTGCTTTGGTGTGATGGATGTACTTGCCCTTTCAGAAATTCCCATTTCTGCTTGAAGACATGTTTTTTAGAATATGTTTTGAAGCATACAGCCTCTGAATTGAAATGCTTGTCTCTCAGTTATCTTGATGCTTTTCATTATCAGCTGCTTGAAATCATCATGGGGAAATACTGGGTATATGTAGTTGAAAATGTTAACAAATGGATGATTATATTAATTTTGATTTTTGGAAGCAGCCATGATGTCAGATGACATAAGGGATATCTGAACCTTGGTGATGGCTTATGTCCAGTAGTTTGCAAATGAAACATGTAAGAAAAATTATTTAATAGATCCAGTTCACAGTGAAACTAATGATTAGTACACATAATTTAAAAAAATGTGCAAACAGCAATAAATTCAAGAATCTTCCTTAAAAGCAATGAATGCAACCACTGCACTGATAAGGAATTCTTTGCGAAAGTGATGTTTTGGGTTGTTTTTTAAAATTAAAATAAAAATTAAGCATTGTGAATGTTTTACCCTTCAATTTAGCACACAAATCCAAACTCCATTGTAGTTTTGAGTGACAGATTTCCAAGAGCACTTCTTGTGACAATTTAGGGAGGTAAAAGTTTACCTTTGATCCTATCTGATATAACTGGGCTGTGCCAAGGCTGCCTTCTATACCCCATGCTTTCTTCCCGCATTCTGATGCTTTACATTGGCATGGAGACAGTGAGGAACCCCTTGTTGATGTGCTATGTAATTTTCCTTCCATGTTAGAAAAAATTATATGAAAGAAATGCTCTCCAGCTTTTTAGATTTTAATTATTCAAGGAATTCATCTCAAGGAGGAGGTTAATTACCTGTGGGTTTTTTTAGGCATTCATTGCTTAACACAACAAAATCTGAGTCATACCAATACTGAATTTGCATGATTCATAATGAAGAGTTTTTGTTGCAAGACTTTTGGAAATGCTATGCTGGAATTTATTTGTAAATTTATTAACACATAAGTTTATGACACACATATTAAAACTTTCTACTATGACTTTAGTTTCTGTAATAAGTTTCTTAATGATAAACTTCTCTCTTCTGCTTTGTAAATAGTTAGACTAGAGGCTTGTTCAGGAGGCGCAGCGCTGTAAAGCGCTGCACAGCGCTGCACATGTTTCACTCCTGAACAGCAATTTTGGGGCGTGATTCACTCAGCGCTGAGCAGCGCTGTGCATCACAAGGCTTGTTCAGGAGCGCAGCACTGCTCAGCACTGCATGTGATTCACTCCTAAACAGCAATTTTGGGGCGTGATTCACTCAGCGCTGAGCAGCGCTTTGCATCACTGATCCGAAACGTGCATAAACGATGTCTGTGGCAAAGAAAACACTTTCTTCGCGTCTATCAACACAACATGGTTGTGCAGAAGATTTACCTCCCCTTTAACAAGTGATGCACTGCACAAAATCTGTAGGTGTTCAGGAGAGGCAAAGAGCGCTCAATTGCCAACATGAAGCGCTCATGCAGCACTTTGTACTCCTGAACAAGCCTGCAGATCCGAGGTGATTCACACGATTTTCAAAATGGCGTCTTCGATCCTGCAGTGGCCGTCGATGCATAAAATAACCCTCAGAAACATCATTTTGGGACTGGAATGGGCTTTATTTGCCCCAAGCGCTCTGTATGCGCGAGTAATGGCAAGTAAGGATGACACAGTAGTGGATTTTATTCATGCAGAATACATTTAAACGAGCATAAACGATGTCTGTGGCAAACAAAACACTTTCTTAATGTCTAGCAACACAACATGGGGCGCAGAAGATTTATCTCCCCTTTAACAAGTGAAGCGCTGCACTAAATCTGTAGGTGTTCAGGAGAGGCAAAGAGCGCTGAATTGCCAACATGAAGCGCTCATGCAGCGCTTTGTACTCCTGAACAAACCTAAGGTTCTTCTTTAGTTGTTCTGTGAACTTGAATGTTGTATGATTATTCTGGATGATGATTGACAGTTGCTGCTTATTTCATTAAGCACACTACTTCAGATGCATCTTCCATGGTTAACAGTTATTAACTAATTTTGCCCAGCATGACCAGCAAATACATTAATAAATTACTAGTCTGCAGGCTGACATTTATTCACCTTTTTGGTGACATTTATTTGTACTCACACGAAGGGATCTGAAGCATGAATTGTTGGGTTGTATTTTGTATTATCATTTCCTCTCAGTCAAAAATTGCATTGTCAGTGAACAATGTCACTGATTTAGACTGAATAGTAAATGAGAAGTTCAGTTCAGTTCAGTCTCTTAACCCTGAGATGGGTTGTTGAGGCACCACTGATGACTTTCAAACAATCTTCCTCCATCGGTCTCTGTCCTCTGTGGCTCGCTGTGAGTCAGCAAAGGTCAAGCCTGTCCACTGTTTGATGTTGTCTTCCCACCTCTTTCTCTGACTGCCTCTCCTTCTCCCACCTGGTATGGTACCTTGCAGGCTGGTCTTGGCCAGCCCACTGCCTCTTGACACGTGACCGTACCACTTCAGCTTTCTGCTTTTCACGATTGAGAGCAGGTCTTCGTATTCAAATGAGAAGTACTTACTGAAAAAAGTGGATGTAACACCTTGATGGATCATGTACCAGATCATGTACCCACTTCATGTTGTTCCTTCTTTGTTGAATGAGGGAAAAATTTTCAATGTCTGTTACAGTGGGACGATACTCAGGAAGTTGTGTCTCCCCCCAAGAAACACCAGACCAACCACTTGAAAACTGAGTTCTCCCTCATCCACTTCCATGTGAGTGTTCTGTTGACTCTTATGTGCTTTCTTCTCCATCTCTCTGGCTCTTCCACCTATTTCTCTTTCACCTCCATCTCTTCCTCCTACACCACCACAACCTTTCCTTCTCTTCCTCCCTCTTTCTTCCTCCTCCTCCTCCCTTGCCTCCTCCTCTCCCCTGCACTTTTTGTCTTGCTTCATCTCCCACCCTCTCCTTCCAAAGAGTCTCATTAAATGTTGTCTGTTAAAAGTTCTTCCCATGCATTTTATGTTGAGGCTCAATTTTTTAAAAAGTAATTGATCTTCCCATAGTGTTTTATCTATTATAGCTCTTTGCTCCCATAAGATTTTTTACCTTCTGCTCTCATGACAGTCATGTGGTCTCATGTGAAATGGGATTTTGTGAGTGCTGCAGAATTTTGCAGTACATGTTGAGGTTGTTAAGAGTTAAATCAACAAATACAAAAGAAATGTATTATTAAAGTTATTAAAAGAACGAATATTAACGTAAATTGTTCTCATTTCTTGCTGCCTGGCATGCATCACATACTCAGTGAGCCAAGAATGTTACCTTGATATTTTTCTGTGAACAGAAAACTAACCCAGAATGGAAACCAACGGAGCCCCTCAGCGTCAACTTCCTGAACAACATTGATCAGAGTAAGGCTAACTTGAAGATCTCTTCCAGCTGGCATTTTCTAGAGTGTGATTATGGAAATTATAGTTGTAAATATAATCCCCATGTCTTTTGTTTGTGTCTGAGCATTGGATGGTATCTTAGGGGAGGAAAATCTTTGCTTCAACCTTATTTGGTGTGGAGTAGAAAGGTGATAAGTATAACTTTTGACAGTTTAGATGGCAGGCTTTTGTCAATGTCATGAATTTACAATAGGTCACGATGCTGCTCTCTGACCAGAGTAGATTACTGGAATCTGTTTTTGTTTGTTTTGTTTTGGTTCGGTGTTTTTGCTGTACATATGTGTTTTTAATCTTTTTTATGTTCTGATGTTTGATTGATCATGCTGAAAAAGTGGTGAGACTCCCACAGGCGGGCAACTCTAATGGACTAGTCCGAGGAGAGGGGTGCAGGAACGACAGCAAAGATGATGTAACACTCAACCTGATGGGCCACAGCATCTGATTGACACCCTTTTATATAGGTGTTTACACTTTAAAATAAAACATTTTTGCTGTTGTTACTGCCATTGTTATGGTCATCATAATGGTTGTTGATGTCATTATTATTGGTGGTAGCATCATTTGCAGCTCCAGACTGGGTCTGCAGAATCATCAAAGGATTCATAGGGAACCGATCATCCTTGAAGCAAGGGACAACCGTAGAAGAATAAGAGAATCATCATGAACATGATCATCATCATTGTCGTCATCATCATCATCATCAATGTACATGTAGTCATTGTCATCCTTGTCGTCCTTGTTGTTATTAAACCATCAGTCTGACATGAAGCACTGCTTGTTGCTTGCAGGAGAGAGGGAGATGATGGTGGCACCACAGATCAGTCCCTACATGCGCAACAGCCTGGCCATGTCTATGGGACTGCCCTCCATGCCTTCCTTGCAGCAGCCCACAGAGGTTGGTCTTCTGTCCTTGTCTGTCCTTGCCTTTTGGAATGAATTCAAACCTCACACCCAAAGATTCCATCCTCCGAAAACACACAGAGATCATTTTGATCTTTTATACCAGCTGCCATAAGTGGTGCATGAAAAACGAGGCTAAAGTATGAAATACAGTTTTCAAGAAATTGCTGAGTAAAGTTGTCAGTGCCCTAAATCATATATACATTTTCCAGATTTTTTTTTCACTGTAAAAAATGACAGATTTTCTCTATGAACATCCTGTTTTTTCTGGAATATGATTAAATAAATAGTACATGTATTGTGGTTGAAATATTATATTTTGTCATTTTTCGTACTTCAGCCTTATTTTCTCATGCATGGTCACATTGGAAACACATCTGTTCTGGATCTGCAGTATGACCTTAACCTTCGGCACTGCCACCACTTTCCCTTGTTCATTCTATGTAACCTTCGGCAGTGCCACCACTTTCCCTTGTTCATTCTATGTAACCTTCGGCACTGCCACCACTTTCCCTTGTTCATTCTATGTAACCTTAGGCAATGCGATCACTTTCCCTTGTTCATTCTATGTAACCTTAGGCACTGCCACCACTTTCCCTTGTTCATTCTATGTAATCTTAGGCACTGCCACCACTTTCCCTTGTTCATTCTATGTAACCTTCGGCACTGCCACCACTTTCCCTTGTTCATTCTATGTAACCTTCGGCACTGCCACCACTTTCCCTTGTTCATTCTATGTAACCTTAGGCAGTGCGACCACTTTCCCTTGTTCATTCTATGTAACCTTCGGCACTGCCACCACTTTCCCTTGTTCATTCTATGTAACCTTCGGCACTGCCACCACTTTCTCTTGTTCATTCTATGTAACCTTAGGCACTGCCACCACTTTCCCTTGTTCATTCTATGTAACCTTCGGCACTGCCACCACTTTCCCTTGTTCATTCTATGTAACCTTAGGCAGTGCGACCACTTTCCCTTGTTCATTCTATGTAACCTTCGGCACTGCCACCACTTTCCCTTGTCCATTCTATGTAACCTTAGGCACTGCCACCATTTTTCCTTGTTCATTCTATGTAACCTTCGGCACTGCCACCACTTTCCCTTGTTCATTCTATGTAACCTTCGGCACTGCCACCACTTTCCCTTGTTCATTCTATGTAACCTTCGGCACTGCCACCACTTTCCCTTGTTCATTCTATTGTGACCTAACATGATGACAATAGTGATGATGACTAGTATGATGGTGGTTATTTCTAATGGCTGTTGCAATTTTCCTAACTGCTGTTTTCACTGCAGAGTCTGCTGAGTGCCTGCCCAGGCTCGTTGACACAGGGACCAGTGCTGGCCCCTATCACACAGCCCCAGCTCTTTGGGGGACTCAGCTCCCTGCCTGGCCCGGCCTCCCTTTCCTCCCGACCTGACATGGCAGGGAGCTATGTCACCTCAAGCGGCTTCACCATTCCTCGCACTCCCCAAGAGTGAGTGTTCTCTTCAGCCTCCCCCTCACTCTTATATAGATGGACTTGGTACTCCTGTTTTACCCATGCTGTGTGCTTTCTCTCTATATTTTATGTTTGATTTCTTATTTTTATTCACTTTTCAGTCTGTCTTTCTTATGCTCACTTGAGCAAGCAAGCACACATGCATGCCAAAAAAAGAAAGAAAGAGAGATTTGATTTTATATAGTGATTTGTCATCCATGGCTGGGTCTCAAAGCACTTTACACTTTTACCACCACCACCACCCCCACCCACCCTACCCCCCCCCCCCCCCCCCCCCCCCCCGATCACCTGAGCCAGTTGATCAATCCTTCACCAGGACCTGATGACAAAAACCATGACAGACAGATAACCAGCATTAACTCCACTCCCTGGGGAATATTCCAACCAGATAATGCTCACACCACTTTTACAGATGTCATTGGTTGTCAAAGGCAAAAACACTTAGATCTTTACAGTGTTTTACTACCTAATGGCTGCTCACATACACATGCTGCAATCAACAGTCTGTAACATATGCACAGATCAGTTTGATGCCCATGGCATCATCTGGAATCCCTGACTACTTGATTTTGGGGGCCCAGTTAAGTAGCTCAGCCAAGGTTGGCCTCAAGTAGCCATTCCCTGTGGATTGGGGGTTAGAATAGACCCACTGTGCCCCCCTAGGGTGGTTTGAATGCATGGTTAGGTCTTCATGATCTGACCCTGCCCTAATTTTCCTGGTAGCCTCGTAGGCTACTTGGGGATGGATAGATGGAGTTTCACACCCTATCCGCCTTCATAGGCTATGTAAAGCCATTGATCACAAAAATGATTAAAGCTGATTAGAGAAACATCAAGCTCCTCCCACGAGCTGCAATAAACTGGTTGCTAAATCCAATATCCAACCCCTCCAAGAAACACCTCTACACTCGTTTACCAATGATACGGATAAACCAACAGCTAGTCCTCACTCATTCATTCCATCTGTTGCATGGGCCATGCTATCTTTGCTTGCAGACTGGAAGCAGGAGTGGTGGACCTGATTTCATCAGACATGGCCTTCAGCACCAACTACCTTCTGACGCTGAGACACCGCCGCACTCGCCCAGGCTTCATGGACGACATCCGAGCTCGCACGCTTTGGGGTCACTCTGAGGCCTCTGCCCATCAACCTCCCTCCGGCATTAGCGAGGTTTCCCTCCCCTCTGTGAGTTATCTACCTCTTTGTTGAAGCTCAATGGCCTTTGACTACTTGAGAAGACTAGCAGATGCTCTATGAGATCAAGGCAGTGGAGACTGTATTCCTGACTGTTCCTCTGTAGCTTGATAGTGAAACCATTTGTCCTCGGTTGGGTCCTGACATTTTCATTTGTTTTCTCTTCAGGGCATCCGTATCTGAAACTTCTTTTCCTACTTCACTCAGGTTATTCATACAAGCAAAATTCAATTTGGAAGCTTCCATGCTGATTTCCACATATCAGTGTCAAGTGGCATGCTCTGTGACCAACGCTTTTGTTGAGATGTCTGCTCAACTGATGATGATGATGATAAGGAGGAGGGGGAGGATAGGAAGAGGAGAAGGAGACGATGATACCCTATTCAGGAGGAGGAGGAGGAGGTTATTAATAGTGGTGGTTGTGATGAAGGTGTTGGAAGTGGTAAAGTGACAGCAATGACAACATAGTGACAACATAGTGACAACATTGATGTTGGTAATAACTGCAGTTACTGTTGGTGTTATCACCACTCATCTGACTGAGAGATGATGTTGCTGTGTTGCTGGCAGATGCCGGGATTTGATACACCATCTGTGAGTGTGGACCCCTCCACATTGAGTGCTGGTCAGGCTGCATGGACCTCAGATGACCAGCCCTACTCCATGGCTGCTGGCCAACAGCCCCCCTACCCCTCCCAAGAACCCTACCGCCAAGGACCATACCCACAAGAGGAGCCTTTCTATGATGCTGGAGCGGATTCAGGGACCCAGGTAGACCCACCTTCATCGCCACGCAATGTATAGAGCATCTGCCTGGATTGGGCCTGGCGCCTCCAGATGCCCCTGCCTGGATGATGTGAATGACTTGTCTGCTGTGTTGAGAGAAGTTTGGTCAGCCTGCAGAGGCAAGGAATGAAAGAGATGGTGGTACCTACATACCAGATCCAGCCAGCACATTCAGAATGGAAAGATCTGTTGACAAGATGCCTTAAGCAGTTGGCTGGCCAATTGATTTGGAAACTGAGCTACTGTGATCTTGACTATGAGGACTGCTATTTCAGATTCAATGTCCATGTTTCAAGGGATGTTTTTGTGGATTTCATTTGCCTGAATGTGAATCTTGTGCCTCTAGATATCACAGACATCCCCAAGACCACCAGTGCGATGCAATGTGTGCAATATCACCCAGGCGCCAGAGGGTTTCCCTTCTCAAGGATGATTAAGACTGTGAGGTCTGCTGTTGCAGGAGTTGCATATAGTCACGAGTTGTGTAGAACTGCCTGTGATAGGACATTGCCATGCATCTCTGAGCAGCCTGTGCATGGACTAGGATGTGACTGTACCAGCACATGGTGTTCAGACCAGGTTTGGTCCTTGCAGCAATTGTTCTCTGGACCAGGGAATGTTCCTTGCCTGAGTCTGTGTGTCCACAGAGCAGTATGTGCTTGGACCAGAGTGTAGTTCAGACAGTATCCTTCTGTTTCCCCTTGCATTTCCCCTTGTGGCTATGGGCTTTGTAGCTCAGTGTATAATATCTTAAAATGCAGCACTTTCTTGGCGAGTTTTAGTCAAGAGTTGATGCTTCTTTTATGTATGCATGTGGTTAAGTGTTACTGTACGCTTGCATGTTAGATCTTTGCAGTGTCAAATTCTTTTAATGTGGTGAGACCACAGTGTATTAGTTTTGATGTATGTGTATGTAAAAAGTATGTGGTATTCAGCAGGAGGTGTGGTTTTTTAGCTTCTTTGTGTGCAGTAGAAGATGCTGTATGTACTGGAGAGCTGCATTGTACTAATGCTGGAGTCTCATGAAGTCTGTGTGAGGAAAGTTCAGAGAATTGTATGCTTTTTCAAATCAGGGAGATGCCCTTAAAGCAACAGTAAAAATTTGTTGGCAAGAAAGTTGCAGCATCCAGGGAATGACTTGATCTCAATTTTAACCAGTATCATGGGATTTTTACACATTTAAAAGAATTTGTTTGATTCCTGCCAAACTGGTGTCCGCTTTTCCCTCTTTCTCCTGTTGCACGCTTTTCCCTCTTTCTCCTGTTGCCCGCTTTTCCCTCTTTCTCCTGTTGCCTAGGATTTCATCTTCACCACTGGTCTTTATCTGTCTTAGAGTCAGTTGCATCCTTTTTGATACGTTATATATAAACATTTAATAGAATTTATGAAAGATTTTTGCAACCAAGGAATATCCCTTCTTTGTGATAGTAACAGTAACCTGAAGAATCATGAGAAAATTTGAACATAGTGTTTTTAGATGTCTTTAGATGTTTTTAGATGTCTTTAGAGTCTCATTGATTGTTTACTTTTAAAATATCCTTTATTTTGATGCGATTGATGTTATTTTAAGCAATCACGTAGTCTTATCATCTTGCATTTAAATATCAGTTTCAATTGTGCATCTTTGATTGATAAAATGATTAAATAAAATGAAAATGAAAATATTATCATGCTCCGACCCCTTTGTAATTTTGATTAATATGAAAATATTCTAGAAAGGTCTAGGGCTAGATGAACAGTTTCCTATACTGTACATTACTAGTTGTTGGTGATGTGAAAGCTAATTCAGGACCTGCTAGTATTCAGACATTATTCCTCGATTATTTTGCACTTTTCAACGTCTGCACCAAAAGTATGTTTAACAATGACATTCTATCAGTTTTAATGTTAAAAAGCCCAAGAGCTACTTTAAAGTTTTCTTATAAATTGTTTATTGAGGTTCTTCTTTTGTGACAGATTTTGAAAGCTCTGTTCGTAAGTTCTTCAATGTAGAAAGTTAATCATTGTATCATTGATTTGAATTTATTCATGGATTGCTTTATTCAAAACAAAGTAAATTTTCTGTGCATTCTGAGCATAAGCCAGCTAAGTCTTTTTCTGTATCTTATGAGGTGTGATATTTTCTATATGACCGCTGTTTGCCAATGGGTTCTGGTATGAGGGAATTCCACGGTATTGATGAAGAACTGTCAATTTCAAAGAAGCCTAGGGCTTCGGAACATGAAAAAGTGTAAACTTGGATGCAACTGTAATTTAATCAATCATACAATTGTAGTTCTCTTTCTTCTGAACAATTATGCCTAAAATTGTTGCCACTCACCAGCATAACTATATGGAATGCTGGTGATGATTATATGTAGCTTTTAAATCCATTCTTTAGCGCTGATTATGTATGTTCTTGAAATTGATACCCATTCTACTCTTCTTCTTAAATGCAGGGTATATTTACTTGTTGAATTTTCATTCTTGAGTAGTAATCAGAGTGAACAGAATGTAACTGTTGGTTATGGTAGGGAATGATAGAACAAATCAGGAGAGAGGAATAAAAAAGTAATTTCAACTAGATTTCTCTGAGGTTTATCTCTCTAGTAAATGCCTTGACATTAATCTTTGTATACTTTTATCCCAATTTGTATGAATTTTATTCTTTTTTGTACACTTTTTACTTCAGTAGAAAATGCAGCTGAGCTGTTAATCTAGTTTCCATTGATCACCTCAACTCTGTAACCTACTATTTGAATGTCTCATGTTTGGCAAATGTCCTAATCAGGATCTAACAAACTGTGTGTGTCTGGTACACTTCACAGCAATTCTAAACAGTTTTTCAAACTACCTTTAACAACCATTAGCCTGAAAAGGATCACCAGATAGCATGGGAAACATATGCTTTGTAAGCAAGTTTGATTACAAAATCACGTATTTTGATACATTGAAAAGCCTTTGTTTGGTGAAAGAAATTACAGACTAATCTGTAAACTGGTATAGAAAGTAAGTTTTTTCAAATTGTTTTTTACCCATATAAAGTGACAAGTTAGAGTGAAGTGAATGCAATAAAGCATAATGCAGATTCTTCCCCCCCCCCTTCTCTCTCTCTCTCTCTCTCTCTCTCTCTCTCTCTCTCTCTCTCTCTCTCTCTCTCCCCCCCCCCCCCAATTTCTTTTGTTCAATGTAGTGTGATACACACAAAACAAAAATCCTTAGGTAAATTGATACCTTTACATGTGTACAAAAGTATAGAATAAAAAGAAGATGTGAGTGCTTTTGAGGAATACGTGAAAATGTTGGCCATATATTTGCTGATCTCTAAAAACAAACCAAATCAATGGTCAGCATTGTCACATATTTCTTGAGGGCATCAGGACAGATGTACCTTCAAGGTTACCAGTAGTTATGTACACCAGCTAGCTTTCTGAATAATTCCTAAGCTTATAGAAGGCTCCAGTGAAGCAAACTGCCTCTTTCTCTGTCTCTGTATTGGTCAGAGTAAGAAAAGAAGAATAAGAAAAACACTTTTGATGTCATTTTTCGGATGTGTATGCATCTTATCTCTGTTCATCCCTGTCAAACAGGCAGATCAAAACAGACTTCTTTCTTTACTGGCCAGCTATGAGCACACACAAAAATGATTCAGTTCTGTTGGCCTGTTTGAAGTCAAACTTTCTGAGTGAGCAGAGAATTTAGTGTTATGAAGGAAAACTTTTACATCTACAAAGGTTTCTGTGTTATTTGGGAAGACAGAGATCTGTTGAGAGGCAGATAGCCAGTGCACTACAGGTGTGCAAGTCATGTTAGAGAGACAGATGGGAAAGCTCAACCAGCCAACTTTACTCTTGCAGGAACACGTTTCTTGGAGAAAAAAGATGCCTTAGCTTCTTACTGTCTGCACATATGGTGGACTGAAATAGGTTTGTGTTGCAGAAAGCACAAGACCTGGGGTCGGTTAATACCAAGAGGCTGTGTTATAAGTGCAACATTTAATAAAAGCAGACTGGCGCTTCTGCTTCTTGTTACCGTTGTCCTAGAGGGCATGTTTGCAACGAATGCAAAGTCTTCGTGAGTCAATATTTTTTAACTGTTCTTTGTTGATTTCTGCATGCTCTTCCTTGAATTCCTGGATTTGCTGCAGTTGTGGATGACTGTTGCTGAGTATGTAAGTTGGACATTTGTTTTGCTATGGTACTTCAAGACACCACAGTGCTGCATATTTTGAAGTGTTGTAAACTTTTGTACATAGTAGAATGACGAGGTCATGTGCCATTGCATATGTGTACATCCATACATAAAACACTGCAGCTAACTGAACAATACCAAATGTCAACTTCTGAGTCTGCACATGTTGATTATGAGACTCAATTCTCTTATTTGATTTGCTTGGTGTGATTATGGGTGACTTTATTTTAATGGACTTGCTCACTGCGTAAAGGTTAATGAAATTTTGGATCAAATTTTGATGAAATAATTGTAAACATAGACCATGACTCAAATGTTGCAAACATGTAGACATAATCCCTTGCCTTCTCAAATGCAAATATGTACATAGTAAGTTTGAATGATGTTCATAAAAAATGTGTCATTATACTCACATTTAACTCACTTCAAAGCCTGCAATAAGGTCTCTCTCTCTCTCTCTCTCTCTCTCTCTCTCTCTCTCTCTCTCTCTCTCTCTCTCTCTCTCTCTCTCTCTTCCTCTCTCTCTCCATTGATATTTGTGGGGCTCTGTGGCCGAGTGGTTAGCGCACTGGACCTACAGTCGCTAGCGGCCAGTGGGTACGGTACGGCGCTTGAAGCTGCGCGGTTCCCAGAGTTGCATCCTTGAGCAAGATGCTTAACTCGCATTGCTTCTCCCCACCCAGGAGTAAAAACACCAGGGAAACGTGCCAAAGTAATCACTACTGTTGATTGTGGGCAAGAACGAGAAGAAAAAAAGAAAAAATATATGCTGGCTTCTAAAATCTAACTAAAAGAAGCTCACCCCAAATGAAATGGGAAGGTGTTCTCTAAGTCATGAAGATGCCTAAATTTGTGTCAAAAGGGTGTCATCTTCAGTCAAAATGTGCAGAATGGATTAAGGCCTAGACATCTTTAAAGTAATGTGACATGGAAAAGGGTTATGGGATTTTTCATGGTTGTCCCATCCATTCCAAAAGGGATATTTTAAAAACATTGATTTTTGAGATCATCTTTGGTTTGTTTTCTTGTCGTTTCTTTTTTCACTCTAATTAATTACTTGATTTAATTGGGATGATATTCTGTCATTTTTATCAAATTTAGAATTTTTCAGACTGGTGTGCAGATAGAAATGAAATTGAACAATACAGTTTTTCTTCAGCTGTACTTTGATCGAGGGTCTCTGTGGGGAAGCCTTCAGGAATCAGATCTCCCTTGTTTAGTTGCTTGAATGAAACTCATTGCACACTTTTGAAGGTTGTAATACCATGTATTTTGTTGTGGAAGGGGCCTTGACAGGTGAATTATGCACAGTACACCAGCAGCTGTTGTGATCTTCATCGGTTGAATGCGAGTCCTACGAAACAACCTTGTTTGCTCACCCTAAGTGGCTCATGACTTGCCCTGATCTCATCCAAGCCTGGGAGGCTCCTGCTCCAATGATGAACTGCTAAGGCCACCATGTAGATAATAGTAGACTGTCTGATGCTGAGTGACCTATGATATCATTGTACTTCTTTACCTACCTGGTTAGTGCCAATTGTGAATGTTGCAAGTGAGAAACCAGCAGTCAGTAGTTTGTGATACCCTTTTAGTCTACATATTACTAGCTTGGTCTAGTTTCCATTGCCGTATTTACATGGCTTAGTTTGTACACAATTTTGTGAATTTTTTTTTCATTTAAGATATGAGTATGCTTGTCTATGGTAAAGGGAAATAACGCTATTGATAAACTTGTGTACTTCTCAGGAAAGACTTACTTTTAATACATGAATGGGAGAGATTATTTTCTTTGTAAAAAATGTTCATTTAGTCAACTTCTCTTATTTGTGTTGTCAAAATATGGGAAGCATGTAGAGATGTTATGCTGTTGCAGTGCACAGGGGTTCTCAGAGAATTTGTGCAGAATATACTTTAAGGATGCTTTATATACATGTTCTACTTACTCACCAATCTCTCTGTAACCGCCCTGTCAACTGCAGGAATATTAATCTGAATTTAACTTATATTTTTAGGAATAAATTATAATCATGAATCAATGCTTGGCCAGAATCTCGCACAGTGCTTGGTAGAGAAGAATTAATACAACCTACATGAGTCACTCATAAATAACAACAGGGTGATTTGGTGCCTCGTGTTTTGCTGTTAACTAAAAACAGACAAGTCGATGCATTTGCATGAAATTGTTGCTAATTAGCATTTACAAATGAGCAGTGAAGTTGCAACATATTGACTGTTCCCTAATTATGTAAAAATCTTTATTTCATAGTTATTTTGTTTCACTTCTTGCAGTAACATTCATGAATGTGACATGTCACAGTCTGGTAATACGTGTACTGTATTTGTGGAGAATGTCAAATACTGCAAACACTTGTTTCTTGTTCGTAGATCATCCATTTGAATTTCAACTGGTCAGGTGCCACATTGTCTCTATATGATTGCATGTCTTGTACAAAGCAACGTGTAACCCAGACCAGCTAGCAATACTGTATAATCATGAGCATAGCTCTTCCCAACAGATTGTGTCACACCTGTGTGCAGGCTTCTGTCAGGAAATGTTTGTGGTGCTATTTCTTTTTTAATGCCAATTCTTGTGTGCGGTTCTGTTTCCCTTGTGTCTTGCAGGGATTTCCTGTCTCAATCCTCCTCTTTCTGTAGATGCTGATGTGAACTTGTCACAAGACTGTTTCCAATAGGTCAATTGTTGTGAAGAACTTTGCACCCAGTGCTTGCTCTGCTTTCCTAATTGCACATTTTTTATTGCCTCATCCCACATAGCCAGAATGATGTTCTATGGAATCTCTCTCTCTCTCTCTCTCTCTCTCTCTCTCTCTCTCTCTCTCTCTCTCTCTCTCTCTTCCTCCTGTCAGTTTGCAGTTTTTGCAAGACTTGAAAATAAGTTTTATTTGCACAACACAGTTTGAATTATATATCAGGGCCCGTATTCACAATGGCGATTTATCTTTTTAACACTCGATTTATCCCCTAAGCCCGGGTTATCTTGATCGGTTAGATAAGGTACGCTCGTCAGAGGATCCTAGGTTGCGCTTTGCTATATATACTGGTTTCCAGCCAAGGGAGAGCGGAACAGGCAGTTGGAATCGTCTGAGTTTAGAGATAAATCGGAGTTAAAATAAATCGCCGATAAATCGACGTTGTGAATACGGGCCCAGCACATTATCCTTATGGTGTTCAATCTGTCAATCTGAGGGTCAGAATCAATACATCAGACTCTTCTGCATACTTCCTGCAGTAAAACCATTGGGGCAAGTGATGGGTGGATCTCATAATGTCCACTGTGAGAGGAAACCTGTGATAGCATAAAGTTTGTGGAGCATTCTTGCCCAGAAATTCCACAGCTGGACAGCCCAGTGGAAGGAGAGAAGGGGGGTAAGAATACAGCTCTTTAATGACCATGTGCCCCTTGTAGCCTCTTTGGGTTATTGGGGCCACTCCTGGCTGAGTTTTTGAAGTAGACACCAAAAGCTCAGAACTACTTTCCATTTGTTTCTTCAGCTTATATAGAGCAGTGTATGGACAGAATATACGGACAGAATACACACAGCTACCCTTGGCTGTTGGAACTTGCTTGGCTTGCCTGGACACCTGACTCATTCTTGCCGTGGTCTCCCCTTCAGAACTTGAGCAATCATTGACTCTGCTGAAAACTGGCATAGCCAAATGAGAGACTTCCCTTGAATTAGCATTTCACCCTGCCCTCTGCATTTGGGATGCTGGGGAAAAACTGCCCCACTGGTAAATAATTCATTGATAGAAAGCTTGGTAGAAATTGTGGATGCACATACTAGAATATGGTAATACTCACCACTAGATTCCTTTGGGAAAATTCATCAAGAACCAGTATACAAGGTCAAGTGTGTTTTTCATGCCACAGATGTAATAATCAAGGCCTGTAAAAGACTCTGATGTCCTTGAGAGTCCGTTCTGTGTGAATTTGAAGGGAAACTGATTTATGCTCAGGGTGATGGGGCAAAGTTTCACTTTGAAAGATTTCTTTCATGCAGACAATGGCATTGATTCTATAGTAGACAGCACTAACTCTTGTCTTGCATACAGGCAAAGGTACTGATTCTACAGTAGATAACTCTAGCTTTTGTCTTCCATGCAGGCAAAGGTACTGATTCTACAGTAGATAACTCTAGATTTTGTCTTGCATGCAGGCAAAGGTACTGATTCTACAGTAGACAACTCTATCTCTTGTCTTGCATGCAGGCAAAGGTACTGATTCTACAGTAGATAACTCTAGCTCTTGTCTTGCATGCAAGCATAGGTACTGATTCTACAGTAGAAA
Source organism: Theodoxus fluviatilis (assembly GCA_034096865.1). Lineage (NCBI taxonomy): Eukaryota > Metazoa > Mollusca > Gastropoda > Cycloneritida > Neritidae > Theodoxus > Theodoxus fluviatilis. The sequence goes on along the minus strand of JAWQFJ010002102.1, from coordinate 20,621 downwards.
ACTCTAGCTCTTGTCTTACATGCAGGCAAAGGTACTGATTCTACAGTAGAGAACACTAGCTCTTATCTTGCATGAAGGCAAAGGTTCTGATTCTATAGTAGACAGCACTAGCTCTTGTCTTGCATGCAGGCAAAGGCATTGATTCTATAGTAGACAGCACTAGCTCTTGTCTTGCATGCAGACAAAGGTTCTGATTCTATAGTAGACAGCACTAGCTCTTGTCTCGAATGCAGGCAAAGGTACTGATTCTACAGTAGACCAGACTAGTTTTAGTCTTGAATGCAGGCAAAGGTACTGATTCTATAGTAGACAGCACTCGCTCTCGGCATGAATTAAAAGTCTGTAATAATCAACAAAAGAAGCAAACTTATTCCAATTGACCCTGCTTTATTAGAACCGTCTCCGGGCAGTTAATACAAGCTTAAACAAGCTTAGGAAGGCAGCAGGCGGCGGTAGTCTAGGATGATCTCTGCCCAGGCCAGGCCACGGTGGATGTCTGCCGCCCACTCTGCAGAATGTCCCTGTAAGATGGCACCAGAGCTACGCCCTTTCACCACTGGTTGAAGGTTACTATCTTTCATTCACAGCCATATGACCGTACAGAGTCTATCACTCTGTGACTATCATCACTGCTTGACGGTAACTAACTACCTTTTACAGCGATATGACCGTACACAGTATCACTCTATGTGACTATCACCACTGGTTGAAGGTAACTAACTACCTTTCACAGCCTTAAGACCGTACACAGTCTATTGCTGTCAGTGATTATCGTCACTGGTTGAAGGTAGCTAACTACCTTTCACAGCCTTATGCCCGTACACAGTCTATTGCTGTCAGTGACTATCGTCACTGGTTGAAGGTAACTAACTACCATTCACAGCCTTATGACCGTACACAATCTATTTATTGCTGTCAGTGACTATCGTCACTGGTTGAAGGTAACTAACTACCATTCACAGCCTTATGACCGTACACAGTCTATTGCTGTCAGTGACTATCACCACTGGTTGAAGGTAACAAACTACCATTCACAGCCTTATGACCGTACACAGTCTATTTATTGCTGTCAGTAACTATCACCTCTGGTTGAAGGTAACAAACTACCATTCACAGCCTTATGACCGTACACAATCTATTTATTGCTGTCAGTAACTATCACCACTGGTTGACGGTAACTAACTACCTTTCACAGCCTTATGACCGTACACAGTCTATTGCTGTCAGTAACTATCACCACTGGTTGAAGGTAGCTAACTACCTTTCACAGCGATATGACCGTACACAATATATTTATTGCTGTCAGTGACTATCACCACTGGTTGAAGGTAACTAACTACCTTTCACAGCCTTATGGCCGTACACAGTCTGTTTATTGCTGTCAGTGACTATCACCACTGGTTGAAGGTAACTAACTACCTTTCACAGCCTTATGGCCGTACACAGTCTGTTGCTGTCAGTGACTATCACCACTGGTTGAAGGTAGCTAACTACCTTTCACAGCGATATGACCGTACACAATCTATTTATTGCTGTCAGTGACTATCACCACTGGTTGAAGGTTACTAACGACCTTTCACAGCCTTATGACCGTGCACAGTCTATTGCTGTCAGTGACTATCACCACTGGTTGACGGTAACTAACTACCTTTCACAGCCTTATGACCGTGCACAGTCTATTGCTGTCTGTGACTATCTCCGCTAGTTCACAACGTTGTAACTGGATACAGTCTTTGCTTTCGATGTTTATCAGCAGTTGTTGAAGGTAACTAACTATCTTTCACGACGTTATCACTGCACATAGTATTTTGATTTCGAGGACAATCACGACTGCCAAAGTAAGGTTACTACTACCTTTCGCAGCGTTATCACTGCACTTACTGTAAATGTTTGCTTCTCACGATTATCAGCACTGGTTGATGGTACTACTTCTCACGTTGTAATAATCAGTCATAGTGTATATTGTTTCTCATGACTGTTTGTACAGTCTATTGCTTTCTATGACAATCAGGATCAGCCTTATCAACATACTGTGTTGCCTTGGGCAAAGGCTGTTGTTATTTGTTGACTCCAGCCAAAAACCAAGGTTACAGCAAAATGTTGTTATGTTGTACTGTTATGTGGGGACTATCTTCAGCCGTGGTAAGCTCTTATCATAACATCTGGCATTCTCTGGAGACAGAGATCAAATCCCCTGAAGACGGAGTGTGGCTGCCTATATGGCAGAGTGTTCAAAAACAGTCACACACGCAATCATCTCACCCAATTGGGTGATCCTGGGAGTGTTTAAGCGAGGTACGCAACAACAACAACAACAACAACAACATACTGTGTGCAAGTTGTCACAAGTGATTGCAATAATCCATATTCACTTGCCAGCTACTGATAAGTGTATTTCTAATATTATAAGAAGCATTTTACTCTGAATGTATTTGGCGTGAGATCTCCTGTAGATTTTGATTCGGCGCCATCTTTCTAATCTGGGCACGAAACTTCAACTGCACGTTTCTGTCGACCGATAATTTCCGGCCTGAAATGTCATAATTGTTTGGAACTGGCATCGTCTTGTTCGTGTGAATAGATTACCTCAGTTAGATTGATTACCTCTCTTTTACAGTTTCCTGTTTATGCATGCACGGATAGTTTGAAGCAAAACGCACAAAGCACCGTTTCTCCCACGGGAAATATGAAATCGTAAAACTGTCGCGTTTCATCTCCACGCGTGACGCGGGATGAACTGGCCGGAAATGACGTGTGGAGGACGATCGGAAGCCACACAGTTCTACGGAGGTGTTTTGTACTTCCTACTGATGAGTTCTTCCAGCCTACTTACTTATCTTTTGTCGGACAAAAATTGAAATCTGATAAGTACACGATGCGACAGGAGGTGCCTCCGTGAGTCATGACTAGCACAGAGATACCTGAAAGAGGTGTGTCTCTTTCCTTCATGCAGTTCATGTGCTTTAGTCGTAGGCTTTTTAACTTTGACTCTCGACCGCCGACAAAGCGAGAGCGAGAGCGAGCAAGCGAGTGAGCAAGCGAGCGCGCGCGCAAGAGAGAGAGAGAGAGAGAGAGAGAGAGTCAGACAGAGAGAAAGAGAGAGAGAGTCATACACAGAGAGAGAGAGAGAGAGAGTCACAGAGAGAGAGAGAGAGATAGAGTCACAGAGAGAGAGAGAGTCAGAGAAAGAGGGAGTCACAGAGAGAGAGAGAGAGAGTCAGAGAGAGAGAGAGAGTCACAGAGAGAGAGAGTCACAGAGAGAGAGTCAGAGAGAGAGAGAGTCAGAGAGAGAGAGTCACAGAGAGAGAGAGAGAGAGAGTCAGAGAGAGAGAGTCACAGAGAGAGAGTCACAGAGACAGACAGAGAGAGAGAGATAGAGAGAGAGAGAGAGAGAATCAGCCAGAGAGAGAGACTGAGAGAGAGAGAGAGTCAGACAGAGAGTCACACACACACACACACAGAGAGAGAAGAGAGAGAGAGAGAGAGAGAGAGAGAGAGAGAGAGAGAGAGAGGTGCTTTCGTGTGTAGACACACGGAAAGAGACAGTTCGTGTATTGACATGTGAGCAGTAGACACGCACATAGGCCCTACTTGCGACTGCCACTCCATGTATACTTCCCTAATTGTGGAACTTTGATGTCAACTTGACCTGTGTCCTTTTCAGGTTCTCATTTATAAAACAGTCAATAGTCTTCGTGTCCGAGATCAGTCGATCTCATCTAAACCTGACACGTAGTTTCCTGTTGGTCAACGCTGAATCCGGGTAGCACTCCTAAACTACGCCACCGATTTCACCAGGGTCTCCCAACTGTCAATCAAGACTCTTCATTTTGCAGGTAACCGTGATTGATTTCCTCCGTCGTCCCAAACGCAAGGGTCTGACACGGAGGCGTTCGTTCAAAATTATTATTTTCTGACCCCAGATCACGTCTTTCCCCGGTCTTGAGAGCCTGAAAGAAATATGGTCGCACCGCAGGGAGGAGGATAGCACAGACTGTTAAAGGTCCCTGGAAGTAAAGCAGGGAGGAGGATAGCACAGACTGGTAAAGGTCCATGGACGTGAAGCAAAGCAGGAAGGGGGATAGCACAGACTGTTAAAGGTCCCTGGAAGCAAAGCAGGGAGGAGGATAGCACAGACTGTTAAAGGTCCCTGGACGTGAAGCAAGCAGGGAGGAGGATAGCACAGACTGTTAAAGGTCCCTGGACGTAAAGCAAAGCAGGGAGGAGGATAGCACAGGCAGTTAAAGGTCCCTGGACGTGAAGCAAAGCAGGGAGGAGGATAGCACAGACTGTTAAAGGTCCCTGGAAGCAAAGCAGGGAGGAGGATAGCACAGACTGTTAAAAGTCCCTGGACGTGAAGCAAAGCAAGGAGGAGGATAGCACAGACTGTTAAAGGTCCCTGGAAGCAAAGCAGGGAGGAGGATAGCACAGACTGTTAAAGGTCCCTGGACGTGAAGCAAAGTAGGGAGAAGGATAGCACAGACTGGTAAAGGTCCCTGGACGTGAAGCAAAGCAGGGAGGAGGATAGCACAGACTGTTAAAGGTCCCTGGACGTGAAGCAAAGCAGGGAGGAGGATAGCACAGACTGTTAAAGGTCCCTGGACGTGAAGCAAAGCAGGGAGGAGGATAGCACACACTGTTAAAGGTCCCTGGACGTGAAGCAAGCAGGGAGGAGGTTAGCACAGACTGTTAAAGGTCCCTGGAAGCAAAGCAGGGAGAAGGATAGCACAGACTGTTAAAGGTCCCTGGACGTGAAGCAAAGCAGGGAGGAGGATAGCACAGACTGTTAAAGGTCCCTGGACGTGAAGCAAAGCAGGGAGGAGGATAGCACAGACTGTTAAAGGTCCCTGGACGTGAAGCAAAGCAGGGAGGAGGATAGCACAGACTGTTAAAGGTCCCTGGACGTGAAGCAAAGCAGGGAGGAGGATAGCACAGACTGTTAAAGGTCCCTGGAAGCAAAGCAGGGAGGAGGATAGCACAGACTGTTAAAGGTCCATGGACGTGAAGCAAAGCAGGGAGGAGGATAGCGCAGGCTGTTAAAGGTCCCTGGACGTGAAGCAAAGCAGGGAGAAGGATAGCACAGACTGTTAAAGGTCCCTGGAAGCAAAGCAGGGAGAAGGATAGCACAGACTGTTAAAGGTCCCTGGAAGCAAAGCAGGGAGGAGGATAGCACAGACTGTTAAAGGTCCCTGGAAGCAAAGCAGGGAGGAGGATAGCACAGACTGTTAAAGGTCCCTGGAAGCAAAGCAGGGAGAAGGATAGCACAGACTGTTAAAGGTCCCTGGAAGCAAAGCAGGGAGGAGGATAGCACAGACTGTTAAAGGTCCCTGGACGTGAAGCAAAGCAGGGAGGAGGATAGCACAGACTGTTAAAGGTCCCTGAACGTGAAGCAAAACAAGGAGTAGGATAGCACAGACTGTTAAAGGTCCCTGGACGTGAAGCAAGCAGGGAGGAGGATAGCCCAGGCTGTTAAATGTCCCTGGACGTGAAGCAAAGCAGGGAGGAGGATAGCACAGACTGTTAAAGGTCCCTGGACGTGAAGCACCACCGGAAGCGTGGAGAGAACGTGGCTTTGTGACCTTCCTCTCCAGTCTGGAACAGGACTTTGTTTTCTTAATTTAGACACTCACGTGTAAAGTCGTCTCTTCGTGGAACAGATGGATGGATGTGTGGATGGGTGGATGGATGTGTGGATGGATGGATGGATGGATGGATGGATGAATGGATGAATTGATGGATGGATACATAGATGGATGGATGATTGAATGGATGGATGAATGGTTGAATGGATGAATGGATGGAAGGATACATAGATGGATGGATGGATGGATGGATGAATGAATAGATGGATGGATGAAAACATGATTGAATGAAGACATGGTAGAATGATTAGATGATGCTAATTTGATGCGTGGATGGATGGATGCATAGATGGATGGATACATAGATGGATGGATACATAGATTGATGGATGGATACATTGATTGATGGATGGATGAAGGCATAGATTGATGGATGGATGGATGCATAGATGGATGGATACATAGATGGATGGGTGGATGGATGAATGGATGGATATAATGGATGACTAGATGGACGATGAGATGGATAGATGAAAGATGGATGGATGGATGGATGGATGAATGGATGGATGGATGGGTGGGTCAATGTATAAAATTAATGCAATAATGGATGAATGGATGAATAATTGGATGGATGCATAGGTGGATAGATGGATGGTTAGATGATGCATATATGGATGGATAGAAATATGGATGGATGGATGGATCAATGTATGAATGGATGATTGGATGAATGGATGTATGGACGGATGGATGGACGCATGGATGAAGGCATTAATGGATAAATGATTGGATGGATGAATAGAGGGATGCTTGGATGGATGGATGCATGGATGGATGGATGAACAGATGGATGGATGAAAATATGATTGCATAAAGAAATGGTAGCATGAATAGATGATGGATAATTTGATGTGTGGATGGATGGGTGGATGGATGGATGGATAAATGAATGGATGGATAAAGAATGATACTCAACTCCTTATCAGCCTTTGCATGGTATTAAAGACCATGGACAACACAAATCACGTTGCGTGTGTTGGAGTCTGATAGACCGATGGGTGCATACCCCTTATTGACCCACAGGAAATGATATTGCACGTGCCATTTCAGGTTACAAACACACGCAGACCAGCAAAATCACAAAACTGGAAAGTTGACGAGAAAGAAAAAAATGTCAGGATAAACAAAGGGTAAAATGATTCACCACGAGACTCATGTTGGCGTTTAGTCTTCATGCATTTTCATAAATCGCTTCTCCTCTACTCGGCTACCTCCGCCAGTCTGGCTTACGACCGTTTGAAAAAATAAATTAGATACAAAATTACTAATAATTCAGAGCTTCATCGACCAAGTTATTTTGTGAGCGAGTTGTGCGTGTGTGTGTGTGTGTGTGTGTGTGTGTGTGTGTGTGTGTGTGTGTGTGTGACTGTGTGTGTGCGCGCGGGCGAGTGCGTGCGTGCCTGTGTGTGCGTGCGTGCGTGCGTGCGTGTGCGTACGCGTGCGTGTGTGTGTCAGTGTTTATATGTGTGCATATGTGTGTGCTTGTTTGTTTCATTGTTCGTGTGTGTGTTTGTGTGTTTCTCTGTGTGTGTGTGTGTGTGTGTGTGTGTTTGTGTGTGTGCGTGTGTGTATGTGTGTGTGTGTGCGTGCGTGCGTGTGTGTATGTGTGTGTATGTGTTTGTGTGTGTTTGTGCATGGGTATGTATGTGTGTGTATATTGTTATGGGGATCCACAAAAACGAAATAAAACAGGTCCCGGGTTACTTACATGACTTTATATTTCAACATAAAATATGCCCGTAACAGGGGTAGAAAATAAAAATAAAAAGAATGTTACATTGGTATATGGTTCAAACACAACATCCTCAATAACCCAATCTTATAAAATTACACCTACTCTTCACCTACTCAACTCCCAACGGGAAAAATGAAAAAGCACAAGTAAAATGTCGGTCAGCCTTCTTATATAAAACATAAAAGCACGTAGGTCAGCCCTCGACAAGTAAAAACTATCGACCCGTGTAAAACTCTCGCACCAACCTTCCAACTCTGCCCGCTCTCTCTCTCTCTCTCTCTCTCTCTCTCTCTCTCTCTCTCTCTCTCTCTCTCTCTCTCTCTCTCTCTGCCCGTCTCTGCTGTGTGTGTGGAGTCGATCTCTTCTCTTCGTCTGCTTCTCTCTTCTGTGCTTCGCCTTCCTCCACTCTCTTCTTCGTCTGCTTCACTCTTCTGTGCTTCGCCTTCCTCCACTCTCTTCTTCGTCTGCTTCACTCTTCTGTGCTTCGCCTTCCTCCACTCTCTTCTTCATCTGCTTCACTCTTCTGTGCTTCGCCTTCCTCCACTCTCTTCTTCATCTGCTTCACTCTTCGGCTTCGACCCCTCTCTTCTCAGTAGGCGGACTAATCTCTCTCCTCTCCTCTCAATAGGCGGACTAATCTCTCTCCTCTCCTCTCAGTAGGCGGACTGATCGCTGTCTTCTTGCTCTCTCTAATATATCTTCTCACAACCAACTCACGACCCACCTTTTCTGACTACTACATATATGTCAGAGCGAACACCGCTCATCACCCCTAGGGCAGAACTCAACTCCCATCCACCCTCCATTTCTATACAGTCGTTGGACACCGCAGCACGTATAGTGAAACGTCCACCTAGTCGTTCTCACATAACACCCATCCTTCGAGAGCTACACTGGCTGCCTGTCCACCAACGTATTGTGTTCAAAACACTGTGTCATGTGTTCAAGTGCGTCAATGGTTTGGCCCCGCTGTATCTGGTTGAGCTCCTCAAGACTTATAAGCCTGTGAGGGATCTCAGATCTTCGGCGCAGTCATTACTCCATGTGCCACGCTACAACACCACGAGATCTGGGGAGAGAGCATTCTCGTATGCTGGACCAAAACTCTGGAACGATATCCCAGACAGACTGAGGAAATCTCCTTCAATACAGACTTTCAAGTCACAGCTAAAAACTCTTTTATTCAAAGGGTGAACGTGTTGAGCGCCTTGAGCATGCCTTTGGGTGTGAGATTGGCGCTATATAAGAGCCAAAATACATACATACATACATACATACTACCAACTTTACCAGCAAAAACCAAGTCTCTCTCAGGTGAGATACTTCCGAAAACCTATTTCCCCATTACATATATGTGCGTGTGTGTGTATATGTATGTGTGTCTGTTTATGTGTGTATATGTGCGTGTGTATGTGTTTATGTGTATGTGTGTCTGTGTATATATGTGTGTGCGTGCGTGCGTGTGTGTGTGCGTGTGTCTGTGTATGTGTGTCTGTGTATGTGTGTGTATACATATGTGCGTGTGTGTGTATGTGTTTCTGTGTATGTGTGTCTGTGTATGTGTGTGTGTGTTTATGTGTGTATATGTGCGTGTGTGTGTATGTGTTTATGTGTATGTGTGTCTGTGTATGTGTGTGTGCGTGTGTGTGTGTGTGTGTGTGTGTGCGTGTGTGCGTGTGTCTGTGTATGTGTGTATATGTGCCTGTGTGTGTATGCGTGTATGTGTGCATGTGTTTCTGTGTATGTGTGTGTGTATGTGTGTGTATGTGTGTGTCTGTGTATGTGTGTGTGTGTGTGCCTGTGTGTGTGTATGTGTGTCTGTGTGTGTATGTGTTTCTGTGTATGGGTGTGTATGTGTGTGGCTGTGTATGTGTGTGTGTGCGTGTGTGCTATATGATGGCTTCAGGCTTAACCCCGATCTACAGAAGAAAGAGAAAACACTGGACAGAGCGGGAGGAGGTAACACAGACAAGATGGCGAAACGTTTCTTGCGAGTGACATGCCAGGTGAGGAGCACAGGGCAGGACACGTAGAAAAACATAATGGACGACACAGCCTGAAAGAGGAGGTGGGCGGGGGGTTGTAGAAGGGGGTCATGGGAGGGGAGTGGGGTGGAAATGCGCATGTGCTTCGTAACGTTGGGGAGTGAGGGGGATGATGGAGTTGTGGAAGGGGGTGAGATGGAAGGGGAGGGGCCGGGGGGGGAGGGGGGGAGGGGGGTGGTTGGGCGTGGGACGGGCAACTGCCCTTCCCTGCATCACCTTCAACCAATAAAATTATCTCACCTCAAGCTGTCCTCCAAACGATCGCCCCAGAGAAGACGCACACAGAGACCACGTGACAACGCGGCAGCCAATGGCGCGAAGGATTAGCGTCCCCTTGCCCACCTCGCCTCTGCCGATTTATAACGGAAGGCGCTCTCTCGCGTCAGGAGGTGCGAGAGCCGGTTTGGCGGTAACCCTTGGCAACGAAGTCGACGCCGACGCCACGGCACATTTCGCCTCCTCACGCTGGAGAGCTCCAACGGAGACGAGTCGCAGAGGCTTCCGCGCAACATCAGAAGTAAGATCGTCCGTGGAGCGCGCGCTCTGTCGACAGCCAGTGGGATCCCCGCCATTTTCTTTGATCCTTCGGAGTCTGTTTCGTGAGAGGCAGGGTCAAGTCTTCAGTGCTTGTGAGGAGGCAGGAACATCGCCGTTAATTCAAGCTGACGTCTCCAAGACTTTGACGGTTTTCCTTGAGAAAAACTTCTGCTGTTGACGAACGTTTCGCAAACACCGCAGGACTTTTACAGCCCGAGAGCAGGAGAGGACAGAGGGTGAACGGACCCTAGCCCTGTCGAACAAGTTTCGGCTGGCACGACCAAAATACCAAATAAAAACTAACATAAAAATCGCTTGGGCGGAAGCTGACTCAGTGAAATCCTTGGGTTGTCCTGCATATCAGCATTGTGTCTGCGCAAGAACAGACCTCGGAGTCTCTGAGTAGCTACAGTTAGAATTCTAAATGCGACGGTCTTCATTGTAAGAGATTCGGACTCAAGCCACAGCTTTCTACTTCGACAACACGGCATTTTGTTGATTTGCAAAGAAGAAGAAGAAGAACTGAAAGAGACTTTGTTGACAGAACGTTTCTGTTCAAAAGGTACACACTCCTTATATATCATCCCCCACCACCCCGAAAAAAATTCCTCAAGAACGACCGCCGCCCTTCGGAATCACAGCTTGGGATCCGAGACGACTTCAGTCACCTCAAAGCCAGACAGCCGTCCATCTTTGACACAGAGTGCCTCACCTCTGCACCTGAGGTAAGTTGATTTTCTTTCGCGCGCTCTGTGATGCGAGGCATGATGATCTACTTTAATTTTCATTTCCCTGTCGCCATTTTCTGGGGAAATGCTTGTGTCAGTGACTTTCGGCTTGAAAAAAAAATGCTGCTTTGTGAATCAAGACGATTTCAGGAAAAGTGTACATTTAGGCTCGTCCTGTGTGAACTGAATTGTTTTACCTGTATATTACCCACTCCCCGGGCAAATTCTGGATGATGTCCTCACCAAACTTCTCTACTTCTGTGGCCATGGAGAGAGAGAGTGAGAGAGAGTGAGAGAGTGAGATAGAGAGAGAGAGAGAGAGAAAGAAAGAGACAGACAGAGAGACAGAAACATAGAGAACGAACTAACAAAAACTTAATTGTGTAGGCCACTGCCCCATTACAATATGGAAAATAACACACACACACACACACACACACACACACACACACACACACACACACACACACACACACACACACACACACACAATAAGTAGTTGAGGGTGGATGTGTGGGGGGGGGGGAGGGGGGGGTGTTGAGGGGGTAATAGTCTTTTCAAGATTTGAAACATGAGAATCACGAACAGTATTAATGCATCTCTTCAAGACTACCTCACGATGCAAGGAAAGACAATGACGGCGGGTAAGTCCGTTCTAACCTGACCTCATCTTCTCGCGGACATCCGGGGTCGCTGCCCACTTGACGGTGGGGTGTTGCTGGCAGCATCGTCTTGACGTCTGGAAGGCTGGGGAGATGTCCCGGTCAGGCTGAGAGAAGGGCTGGCTTGTGCATCGCGTGTGCTGTCAGTGCCTGAATTCCACGTGACAAGAGCAGAGTCACATTTTGCTGGACAGTTTCCCGCCATGACCACGAGGAGTGGTGGTGAGCTGCCATGAAACACACCGCCGTTGGTACTGCTCTGAGTTGTACGCGAATCAGACGACACGGCTGTAGCACGGGTCGCCTCCTTATTCTCCTTTTCACGCTTTCTCTCGTGTGACGGTTTACGCGCCTCGGTGATGATCTTCCTGGTCTTTTGAGAGTTTGGATTGTCTACCTCCACTGTGACCACTAGTGCCATTGCATGCACAGGACGTAAGGGTGAGATGTCCACCGTCCACCCATCTTCCTGCGCTCCCGTACGTGTCGGCAACGACTCTCTCCGAGTTCCTTGCACAGCTGCTGCATTTCGCGTGTCAGCCATGGCGGAGTTCGAAATAGGAGGTAATTATGGATTACGGACTTCGGCATGAGAGTTTGGAGGAGCGACAATCGAGAAATGGCGCTCACCATAATTCCTGAAGCTGGTCTCTTGATATTTCTCACGTCGCCTTTGATCGCTGTCGCCGCCACTGTGCAGGCGTCTTCCTCCCCCGGTGATTCTTCAGGCAGGCAAGGTAAGATGGCGGGCCTTTTCCCAACACAAAGTCGCCGCACGACAACGCTAGCATGCTTTCCTCCATCTGCCCTGAGTGATGCGAGTGCTTCCCGCTCCAGAGGACAGGAGAGGTGAGCACGACTTCCGGTGCAGCTGGTAGACTAGGCACGGGTGTTTCGAGCGCAGGAAAACGTGTCTTAACGCTGTAGTGAGCACGCCAGAACGAGAGAGAGAGAGATAGAGAGAGAGATAGAGAGAGAGAGATAGAGAGAGAGAGAAGGAGAGACAGAGAGAGAGATAGAGAGAGAGGGAGGGAGAGACAGAGAGAGAGAGAGAGAGATAGAGAGAGAGATAGAGAGAGAGAGGGAGGGAGGGAGAGACAGAGAGAGAGAGAGAGATAGAGAGAGAGAGAAAGAGAGAGGGAGGGAGAGACAGAGAGAGAGAGATAGAGAGAGAGATAGAGAGAGAGAGGGAGGGAGAGACAGAGAGATAGAGAGAGAGAGATAGAGAGAGAGAGAGGGAGGGAGAGACAGAGAGAGAGAGAGACAGAGAGGGAGGGAGAGAGAGAGAGAGAGAGAGAGAGAGAGAGAGAGAGAGAGAGAGATTGAGAGAGAGAGATTGTGAGAGAGAGAGATTGAGAAAGAGATTGAGAGAGAGATTGAGAGAGAGAGAGATTGAGAGAGATGAGAGAAGGAGAGAATAATAATAATAATAATAATAATAATGTGTGGATTTATATAGCGCCTTACCATGAGTTAAGACATGCTCAAGGCGCATACATAAACAACCATTACAATATACAATAACAGTCAATCACATCAAAGGTAACGTAATAAACTTAATAACATAGGAGTCAGACATTTACTTCAGGCATTCGACAAACTGATGTACAGCGTCACCGCTTAACCATGAAACTGGGGAGAGAGGGAGGAGAGACAGAAGGGTGGTAGGAGGCTTAGGCAAGCTAGTACAAAGAGAACAGTGAGGGGAGGAAGATGTAGAAACTTAGACAGGATTCGGGAACGATTTCAAGAAGAGGTGAGTTTTGAGAGCAGAGCGAAAGGTCGAGGGAGGTGTAGAGTGACGAACAGAGGCAGGGAGGTCATTCCAGATAGAGGGAGCCTGATAAAAGAAAGAGCGCTCACCAAATTTTGTTTTAACTGGAGGGTCCTTCGGGAACCTGAGGATTCTTGTGTCTGCGGAAGAGCGTAGCTGTCTAGCGGGTGTGTAGGTGCGCATGGGTTTAGAGAGATATTGAGGAAGGAATTCAGCGAAGTAATGGTAACAAAGACAGGCAATCTTGTATTGAACTCTAGCACTAATGGGCAACCAGTGGAGAGAGCGGAAGAGAGGAGTGAGATGATCTGTCTTTTTTGACTTACAGATGAGTCGAGCTGCAGCATCATGAGAGAGAGAGAGAGAGAGAACGAACGAACGAACTTTATTTTACAAGGGTAGTGAATTAGGCAGTAGTGCCTTTCTTAAATTCAGCCCTTGAGGCAAAATATTCAAATGAGGTGAGAGAGAGAGAGAGAGAGAGAGAGAGGGGGGGGGGGAGGGGGAGCTGGGGAAAGGGGGAGGAAGGGAAGAGAGAATGAGAGTAAGAGAATTGGTGGGTTGGAGAGAGAGAGTGGGGGAGAGGGTGGGGGAGAGGGAGGAAGGGAGGGAGGGAGGGAGGAGAGAGAGAGAGAGAGAGAGAGAGAGAAGGAGAGAGAGAAGGAGAGAGAGAGAGAGAGTCAGTATAATTATCGCATGAATTATACATGTACAATTTCTTAAACATACTAAAAATGGGTCGATAGTGTACCAGAGAAGCAAAATTTAAATATGGAACTTGAATCAACTACAATGACATATACATAAAAAACAATTTCCTAAACATCCAAATGTTAAAAACAAATAACATACATGTAGGCCAAAGCCTCTTGGTGTACACTCCCTCCCCTACTCCCCCACCCCCAATCAGCCGGAACCCCTCGATAGTTCAGCAGGGGTGGCCTGAAGTAAGCATATATGTGAGGAATGGACAATATACAAAAATACACACTTAGCGGTTCCACTGTCTAGACGCCAGCTGAAAGCGTGGAAAACGATGTCATAGGATGATGCCTGAGAAAAATGCGAATTTTGTCTTTGAACATAGCCAAAGATTTGATACATTTTATGTAATCAGGCAGTGTATTCCACAGAGCAGCCCCAGAGTAAGATAGGCTCGATTTGAACAAATCGATGCGAGGCTGAGGCAGGAGAAATTTGTCACGTCCTCTGAATGATGACTGCTCAAATAGTTTGGTTAGATATTCTGGTGTTCTGCCATCTTTTACCTTTTTCACAAACACACACTTATTGAGTTGCAGATGCTTATGGAGAGGCAAAATGTCAAGCATTTCCATTTTCTTTTCAGTGCTGAGAGATTTATTTGGGACCAAAAGCTTAGAAACTCTTCTGTAAAGTGAATTAACTCTCTTCAAATTAACTTCACTACAGTTATCCCACAATGTTGATGCATAATTGATGTGTGATATGATGTGGGCACTGAAAACGATTTTGCAGGTTTCCGTGTCTACAAAGTGCCTCAGCTTTGACAGTAGAAAGAGATTGCTTGAAATCTTTTTGCACATTAGATTTATGTGTGAATTCCAGTCTAACAGTTCGTCAATCAACACCCCAAGCACTTTGTGTTCTTTCACCTTTTCTATCGGCTCTGCATCAAGGGAGAGTGGAAGTAACAAAGGATGTAGTTGATGTTTTTGCCTTGTGGTTATCACCATATACTTGGTTTTGGGCGGGTTGAGGACCATATGATTTGAAAGACACCAGCAACATATTTCATCAAGACTCTTTTGGAGTTTATCTGCCACAGTTTCGATTGAGCTGTCCGCGGTAGACAGCGTTGTATCATCTGCAAACATGTTACATGAGACCTTTCTATCTGTGATATGCAAGGGTATGTCATTTATGAATAAGCAGAATAAAAGGGGGCCTAGTACAGATCCCTGTGGGACACCGGCTTTTAGAATACCATACTTAGAAACGTGCCCATCGAATTGGACACATTGTTGTCGATTATACAGGAATGACTGAAAAAACTTCACAGTCGTGTGATCATGAAAATAAAGAGCCAGTTTATCCAATAGTATGTCGTGATGTACCATGTCAAAGGCTTTTCTGAAATCTAGGAAGACAGATCCTATCACTTTCGAGGTGTTAATGGCGTGCAGCCAGGTGTCAATCAGGTGGGATAATGCAGTCTCCTCCGCACCTGGTGAATAAAAGTACTGACACTTACTGTAATGGCCAGGGCTGTCTTAGTCATCACAAGACGTCTCCAGAGCACCGTCAGTGCCGTCATCTCTGACAGTGAGCACAATGGAGCGCTGGTTTTCCAGAACGTCCTCCGCCAGTTGCACTTCCGTCTCGGAAAATCCCTCAAACTCAACGTCGGACTCGTCAGTATCTTCGGCCAGGAAGAGATCACCTTCACTCCCGTAAAGTTTTTATAAAGCTCTCTTTGATTGGTGATTGACTTTCCTCATCCTCCTTCATAGCTG